>LGRX02026639.1:0-23460 GCA_001247695.2 Cymbomonas tetramitiformis | reverse complement strand
ATCCACACACCATGACCCACTGTTCTCCACTCAACGCCCCTGCATGCACAAGGTCAATGAGGCTGGTGTCTTCGATGTTGCTGGGCAGTTGTTCCAAGTGAGCTGCCTCGGCACGAAACAAGTCAGGATGACGGCGGCTGAGCGCCATGCACCTGGCCCTGGCTACCGTCTGGCTGGACTTCGAGATGTCCTGGTAGAGGTACTTGTTGACCTTAACTCCACAGCGCAAGAGCATCTCTAGTCCAGCACACAGGCCCCCACACGGCTCGTAGCAGACCACGCCCTCTTCTCTGGCCTCCCGGAAGAAGCTCTTGTCAATCACTCTCGTGTCGATCTTCTTTGGCACCTTGAGCTTGCCACCCTCCATGGTCTCGTCGCCGTATATCGCCGGGGAGCCTCCAGAATGCATACCCCTGATTGGCCGGACCTGGCTGAGGGCATCCCAGGCGACTCGAGTCAACCTGCCCGAACACCTGGCCACTTCCGGGTGGTCAGTGTCAAACATGACCCCCTTGTTGCACTCCAACTCTTCTTGGTAGTGCACGTCAAACAGTCGATGGACTGCGCTGGTCCCCAGCTGCTCCCTGACCATGTTCTCGCAGTAGTTGGCCACCTGTGCCTCTGGGCTCACTTCTAGACCAAGTGGTGGCTCCCTGGTCACTTCCAAGCAGATGGTATCTGTGAAGCAGCGCGTTAGCCTCTCGGCATGCCCCGCTTCCCTGGCTTGGTCCCCTTCACGGTCCAAGCGGGCACCGGTCTCGTCTGTGGTGCTGGGCAGCGGGTACCTGGATGGCACATCCGCGTTCTCATTCTTCGGACCTGGTCGGTACTGGACCGTGAACTCAAACTCCTGGAGGCTGATGGCCCAGCGTAGGTGTTGACCCTGCAGGTCCCCCTTCTCCATGAGTGTTGTGAGCGGCGAATGGTCGGTAATCAGCGTGAAGTGGATCCCGTGCAGGTACTGTCGTAACGTGCGGATTGCCCACACCACTGCCAGCATCTCACCCTGGAAGCTCGCGTACTGTCTCTCGGTCTTCGACAGCGAGCGGCTGATCACCACACAGATGTGCTCTACGCCATTCTCGTCCTTCTGACCCAGCACTGCGCCAATGCCATGGTTGCTCCAGTCCGTGTAGAGGAAGATGGGCCTGCTGTAATCAATGGGCTTCAAACATCTCCCCGAACATAGGGCGTCCTTCAATGCCTGCAATGCCTGGTCCTGCTCCTTCCCCCAAGCTTCCTTGACATCCAACACTTCCTTTCTGAGCAAGTCGTTCAATGGTCGTGCCAACTCTGAGTAGTTGGGTCCCATGGGCTCTCCCACCAGACCTTTGTAATAGTTCATGAGTCCAAGGATGGAGCGTACTCCAGTTTTGTCCTCGGGCTTGGGCAGCTCTTGGATGGCCTTGCACTTGATGTCCTGCGCACCAATGGTGTTGTAGCCGATGCGGTAGCCCAAGAAGTCCACAGTGGCTGACCCGAAGGTCGACTTTCCCGAATGCAGGCGTATCCCTGCATCCCCCAAGGTGCGAAGCACGGCTTCCACATCCTTGATGTGCTGCTCAGCGGTGTCTGAGTATATGCACACGTCATCGACGTACGCCACCGTGCAGTGTTGCAGATGACGCAGCTCGTAGTCCATGATCCTGATGAAGGCTGCGGTTGCTCCAGCTGCTCCAAACGGCATGGATGTGTAGCGATAAAGCTGGTTGCCCCACCAGAACGCTGTCTTGTCCCTGACCTCCTCAGTGGTCATGGGAATCTGGTGGAACGCCTTGGTCGCGTCCAGGGTAGTCTTGAACTTGGCCTTGGCCACGCGCTGGTAGAGCTCTTCTGGACGATGTGGTAACGTGTTATCCTTCAGCGACAACCGGTTCGTAGACCGGAGGTCGACGCAGAATCTCGTCGAGGTCCACTGTCCAGTGTCGTGATCCTTCTTCCCCGCGACCACCACGTTGCTGGCGTGTCTGCAGTGCTGCGAAGCCGGCTCGATGAAGCCATATTCCAGCAGTTCCTTGCAGTGCAGGTCGATGATCTCCTGCTCCCCCGGGCTGTATTTCGTCGGTCGCTGATAAGCTACCTTAGTCTCGTCCTTGAAAGGGATGGCAAAGGTCGCATGTGCCGCACCTCCATGGTAGCCTTTGATGTCCTGCGGCTTGTTGGCGAAGCAATAGCTGCATCTCCTTACCACGTTGCGCATCTCCTCCCAGTTCTCCTCGGTGAACTCGGGATGTCCTCCGAAGGTGGCATTGAGCTCGGTGTCCAGCCACGCGGCCTCGTCCTTGGTGACCCTGGTCGTGCCCCCTGGCTGTAACGTGTCCAGCACCGTGTGCGGAAGCACCTCGTCTCGCTCTGCCACCATAGCCTCCCATCCGGTGTCCCATTGGCGCGAAGACCTCTGGTCCTCCCAGGCGGTCCTGATAGATCTGGTCGGCGAGCCCGAGCACGATCCCATCGTCAGCACGCCCTGAAACTCCCCAGGGGCCACAGCGGCCACCCAAGCAGCCACCGCTAGTAGCAGCAAAAGTTTTAAAATTCTGCTGGTCCCCACTGGTTTAACTGGAGGGTGAAGGGTCAGTATGCAAGTCAGCATCCTCCACCCCCCTTGCATACGGCCCAGGCCTCCTCCTGCAGACACGTAGACCACCAGTGCCAAGACTGATGTCACATAGACGCAGTGCGCCAGCTGGTAGCAAGCGGCTGTGAACCGCAGGCGCTGCAGTCGGGCGGCAAAGCGCGGCTTCTGCATGCGCCGAGGAACAGCTGCCAGCGTAGCTGGACCTGCGGCCAAGATTCGCTGGGCGACCGCCAGCGCGCGGCCCATCCGAGCCTCAAGCGTGGCGAACGCGCCACCATTGTAAATCAAGCAGGAGCCTGGCAACCCATGGTTCATGACGTGGGCGCCAACCGTCAAGACGCACCCCAGTGTGCTGACCATGTGCATGAAGTGCATGGTGAGCATGGCGAGGCTGAACCGCAGCAATGGCACGTACCACAGCCCATGCTGGGCATGGTGGAGCCCAGCTACTTTAAGGGCCCCCACGATCAGCAGCAGTAGGTGCCTAGCCAGTTCCAACAGCACTCGCAGAGGCGTCCGTTGATGCGCCCATGGCTCGAGCGGTGCTGTGTGTATGGCCCACAATGCGCGTGCCATGGCTCTGCGGGGCACCCCAGTGTGGAATGCCCAGTTGGCGACGACCTCACCAAGAAATCTAGATACCTCCATGGCCATCCATACCGCCATTATTGCAAAGTGAGGCAGCTGCGGCCAATGCAAGCGCACGAACACCCCCACGAGCAGGAAGCACACCTGAGTGCGCTTCGCCCGCCTCTCATCGGCGGGCTGTGTGCCCGGCTGTGCGCCGGGGCTGCTTCTCAGTGACGGGCGCGCCGGGCTGCAGCCGGCCCGGTGCCCCCTTGAAAAGGCCCCAGTGCGCTCTCCCTTCTCCTCTCCTCCCAGCGTCCATCATAACTTTGGCGTTCATGGGGAGAACGCGGCGCGCTGCTGCCGGCATGTCGACCGCGAGCTGCGTTCTGGGGATGGGCTCCCCTCCTGGGGCTCGGAGATCTCCTTCTGCGCTGGCCAGCTCGTGGCGAACGCCGCTGCACGGCACTCGTGGTTGGACTCTGCGGGCGTGCCGCAGGATGACCTGCAAGTCGGGCGTCGGCACGCGCAACGCGGCCACTGGAACGCTCTGGGCTGCTGGGAGCTGTAGAGCTTGGGGTTGATGGCACGTACGAAATGGACTCCTGCTCCTGTGCAGCTGGAGGCATGGCTTCAGTCCGCTGCGTGCAGACTGAATGTGTCGGGGATCTCAGAATGTCGTGGACTGACTGGTGCTCGGGCCTCTGTGTCATGTTGCACTCTAAGCCCTCGGTCTGCGTCCCGCCGAGAGCTCGGCCAGAGCAGAGTGCCTGCGTAGGCGCAGCTCGTGCGCCACCACGACCATCAAGCCCAGGGCAGTCCGACCCAAGCGTACTCATCCTCGCAGTCGCGCGGGCAGCACGAGGTCGTTCCTCATATTCTCTGATGATCTCCTCCGACGACCTGATGATCTCCTGGCGCGCCCTTATTGACTCTGAGAGAGCCGCCATGGTGATGTTGTTTGCCGCGACCTCGACGCGCCCTCGCGCCAAACTGGCAGACAGTCCAACAAACCTTTCACTGATGACCTCCACGTCGTCATCATCCTCTGTTTGCGGCGATGGTGTTCTTGTGCGGCACGTGTGGGTGCTCGCACCCGCAGCAGCCGCGAGGTCGGGCGAGTGTCCCGAGATGCTGCCATCCTCCTCCTCACTCCCTGCATGGGAATCATCCTCTCCCTCGATTGGGTCCAAGCACCTCATGAAGTCGTTGCGCAGGCGCACCTGCACCTCTGCCCGACGTGCCTCAGCCAGCAACGCAGGGCCCACCAAGGATGTGAACGCGGACAATGGCTCCCGATGCATTACTGCCACCTTGTTCCAGGTCTCCCAGCTACAGCAGTCGAACTTGCGTGTCCCTGAGGAAAGGTACTCCAAGGTGAACGCCATCTCGCCGGGTCCTCGCTCACGGTAATAGCGATGGTCCTCGAAGAGGTAGTAGACGGCCTTGGACTGGGCGTTGGCACGGGTCTTGAACACCCGTAGGGTGCCCTGCTGCGGGCCATCGCTCAAATGGCTTCTGGCTATCTCCAAGAGTTGAGTACGATCAACAAGATGCTCCATGTGTTTCTGTATGGTGCCGAGGAGTCCTCCCGTGCAGCCTTTCGACTGCCCACCCAGAGGCAGAAACTCTCCCCGTTGTCCCACCCCTGCGGAGGAGGAGTACTGGTGCAGGGTCTTGCTGCTGAGTTGCTGCGTGTGCACCCCCTTCCCTCGCTGCGCGAAGGGCTTCCCAAGCTGGAACTCGATCTCGCCCATGAAACAACGGTACTGGATGAGGAAGACCGTCTGTCCGTGCAGCGCCGTGAACTCTGAGATCCCTTCCAGATCCAGCCAGTCGGCTTCCCCAGCTGTGTTCTCGCTGCGAGTGGGCGACTCTGGCTCGTAGGTGCCCTGGAACACTGAGGTGTGATACTCTAGCCTTGCAGGGTCAAAGACGCCATTGGGCCAGGTTTGATGCCTCAGACGAAGCGTAGCTGAGGATGGTGGCGGTGTGGAGCCAGATGGTCCCGCCTCATCTCCTCTGACCATCTTCAGCGTCTTGAGAGTCTTGGGCGTGCGTACTGGAGGGTTCCTTCTGGCCCCATAAGTGTCCAGCGCGTCATGTGCTTGTTCCTCTGTCTTGCATGCACCAAGCATCACTCTAGCGTTGTCCCCCAGGTGTAGGTACTCCACGGCGGCGGCGTTCGTGCTGAACACCTCGCCGCTGCCTCCTTCCCCATCTGTTACTGGGTAGAACTTCCCCACCTTGTCCGCTGCGTCTGACAGCGTGAGTTGCGGGACCATCTTCACACCCAGGTCCTCCACACCAGCCACCTCCTTATCATACCTCACCTTCAGACGAGCTCGAAGGTCAGCGATGTCCACTCGCTGCACATACTTCAGATGCTGGTGTTGCCAACGCTGGTCCTTCTCGTAGTAAAAGGGCAGCTGGAACTCGCCAGTCACCTTACCCATGGGGCTCATGTTGGCGGCACCCTCCATGGTGTGACGTACCATGCGCTCCATGAGATCCCACTGGGCACGAGTGTGCTCGCTGAGCACGCAGAACTGGCGCGCCACCTTGTCCCACATGAGCTTGCCCGTTACGACCCCTGGGTAAATCTGGTGGGTGTTGAGGGTCTCCTGAACACTCGCCATCGTGTACCTTCCAGCTTCCCAATGGGCACCACAGTCAGGGAGTGGGACCTGGTCGTTGTCCTTCCTGCCGCTCGCCCTTGTGGTCCAGGACTCTGAGGGTATCTTCGTCTCCTTGTCAACCTTCTGATCCACCAACGTGAAGTCGGGCCACAGTAACTCCGTCTCCAAGATGGTCTTGAATTCTCCACAACGCGAGAACTTGACCTGCACAAATCCTGCGTCCACACCACTTCCATTGCCCTCTTCGCAGAGTGTGCACAAACGAGCATAGCCCGTGCGGTCGATGTATAGGCGCTGCTGAGACCAGCTGCTCTACTCCTTGTCTTGGTAATCCCACGGGTTCACTGCCATGCCCACCCATGGCTGCACGCTGACCAGCTTGAAGTCAGCGTCGCTCTCGGCCTCTTGCTCCGGCGTGAGGTCTGGATAGCGAGGGTCTGTCTGAGTCGTGGCCAGGCTGGCTGGCATGACGGCCCCCCTCCCAGCTGGCTCTTCAACACTGGACCACTCACTTCTGGTCGCCACATTGGCTTCCCGTTGGCTGCGTGATGACGCTTGTAGCATGCCCAACATCTGGTCTGTTAAGGACGTACCGGGCACCGGAGGTTCGTACGTTGCGCTCTCGGCGTGTAAGCTGACCCGCCCAGTGAGTTCGACTTGCATCATTGAGCTGGGTTTCAAGAAGCCCGCTTCCACCATGGACTGGCAACGCGCATCGAGCCTCTCCCTCTCCTCCGAGTTGAACCTTCTCAGTCTCATCTCCTCTAGCCATGACGCCAGGCTGTCCATTAGCTCGGGGTGGTTTCGTGAGAATGCACAAGGTGCAGGCGCACACCTTTCCCCTGCGAGGGCCAGACGGTCTTCTCCCCTTGTGTCCAGGGACACCGCTTCACGTGGTGGTGGAGCGCAGCCCTCAAGAGCGGGGGCAAGAGTGCGCGCTAGCGTAGCATCGACGTCGAAGATCTCAGTCGCCAGGCACACCCTCGGGTCTTCGTTCCGCTTGCTCCTTGCATCAACGGGCGGCGTCAACTCGATCAACGGCAGCGTGACCTTCTCCCTCATGCCCAGTGACACCGCGGCCTCAGAAGTGGCGATGCCTCGGTAGAGGTCGATGGTCAGCTTGAGTGCGTTCTTCAAGGGTCCCGTGCCCACCAAGAAATCCCACGTAGTGTCGTTGGTGTACGTGACAAAGGCATGGAGCCGATGCAGAGTCATGTACGGCGTGCCCGCGGCGAGGACCACATCCACGTAGCAGTACTTGGTGAATTCTGCAGGGCTGCCGTCACATCTAGCCACCCTGGCCCCCGTCTCCGCATCGAAGATGGTTAAGCCCAGCCTGTTGACTGTCCTGATAGGGATGATGTTGCAGTTGGCTCCAGTGTCCAGAAGAAGCGCTTTGTACAACATGAGCAGGCCCCCAGAGGCCATCAGAGCCATCCCTTGTGCCAAGGAATCGTTCAGGAGCTTGCATATAGGCTGGACCTGCGCCATGGCGATGAGCTGCTCCTCTGTAAGGCCACTGAGCATCATCTTCTTCAATAGCTCGTATGCCTTGGCCTCCATCCATGGTCCCTGCGTGCAGCTCGCCCCTTTCGCTGAAGTCTCTCACCCCGTAGCTCTCCTGGACAGTGGCCGCTGCAGCAGTTACGCGCACCGCAGTCCTCCCCTTTATGGGCTGCTCCACCGTATCCTCCGGCATCTCGTCCAGAGGAACCTCTTCTTCGTCACTGTCGTCGCCCGACTCCATGCCCGGGCAATCGTCATCATCGTCGCTGTCATTGTCAGACTCCATGCCTGGGCAGTCGTCACCCTCGTCGCTGATGTCCTGGCAGTCTGCTGCTGAGGCTGTCGGCACGGGGAGCTGGTTGCTCTCAGCCAGTTCCACCAAGGTCTCCACTCCCCTGGGAGCTGTTATGCGACCCTCTGCCACGAGTCCAGCAGCTAGCTTACGGAAAGCTGCTCCCAGACTCTTGATCACGGAGGCCATGAGCTGCACCTTCCTCTGCATCTCGTCCGCCGCAGGCGCCATGGGCACCTGTGCGTCGGCCTCGTACTCCTCGGGTGTCTTTACTGGGAAGCCCCTCATGCGTTGGGTACTTCCCAGGGCCACTGCTGGAGCCGCTGTGAGCTCAGACTCCGCACTCTTGCACAGCGTCTCGGGGAGTGCCCCCAAACCCAAGGTGTTGAGGGCGCTCGAGAGCGCCTCTTCGCCCATCTCCTCGGCCATAGCTGAGAACAACTCGGTTGGAGGGCCAGATGGCGCTCCTACCCCTGCGCTGCCATGGTGGTGCGCGTGTGCATCGGTGATGTGCGTCTCCCTC
Source organism: Cymbomonas tetramitiformis (assembly GCA_001247695.2). Classification (NCBI taxonomy): domain Eukaryota; kingdom Viridiplantae; phylum Chlorophyta; class Pyramimonadophyceae; order Pyramimonadales; family Pyramimonadaceae; genus Cymbomonas; species Cymbomonas tetramitiformis. Next base: position 15,355 of record LGRX02026639.1, on the reverse strand, counting down.
TCAGCGACGCGCGCTGCGACTGGCTCCTCGTCGGAGCCCTCATCCTCGGACAGCACCTGCGACTTCACACTGCCCGCACGACTGGCCGTCTTCCTAGCAGCCACCATGCCCTGGTACTCTGCCTTCAACGCCTCAGGGTTGCCAGTGGCGCCCTTCTGCTTGTCCTCCGGTGCCTGTTTGGCTCTGTACTTGTCTTTCTCGTCGTTGGACAGCTGCTGCCAGTCCGTCACCAGGATGCCCCAGTCAGAGTTCTTGAAGCGGTTCTTCAAGTTGTACATGCGCAGGGCGGCATTCTCCGCGTCCCACCACTTGCTGGAACCAAGTCTGCTCTCGTGGAACCCAGCAGGCATCTTGACGTGTTTGTAGCCGCTCCTGCACTGCTCAGGATCGGACTCATGCCAGCCCCCTCCAAAGCAGCGTAAGCACTTGGGCTTGTCGTTCGTACGAACGCCCTCTGCTGGCGGCGGCGTCTTGTTGTAGGAGGTCTTCTTAGCTCTTTCGGCAACGTTCACCTCCTTCTTCATCTTCTTGGAAGGTGGTGTCTCCGCCTTCTTGCTGCTCTCCAGCTCGCCTGGCTGCCCTTCCCCAGCGGACTCAATCTTCTTGATCGAGTTCTTTATCGCCTTGAGGTCGAGGCCATGTTGACGCGCCTCCCAGGTAGAGTACTGGCAGCCACACCGCCTGGTGATCTCCTGAAGGAAGGTGAGGATCCAAGACTCTGCATCGCCCTTGAGCTTGTCCTGAACCTCGATGATGGACTCCAGGTCCTTCCAGGTCACCCGATTGGGTGGCGGGAACTGTGCCCTCAGTTGCTCCTTCACCCGTGTCTGGAAGACCTTGATGCGCAGGTTTTCCACGCAGTCCTCGATGAAGGTACGCAGCTCTTCGTCGCTCAACACCTTCCCAGTGTTAAGCTGCATTTCCCTGCGTTGACACATCTTCATGTATGTCAGCCCATCCTGCCCCACCTCCTGTGGCTTCTGTGTCAACAGATCCACTTTCTCTTGCGTTCCCTTCATCATAAACTTCTTGTCAAGGGCAGCGATAAAACCCCTGAGCGCGTAGAAGTACTGAGTGTCACGGGTGCCATCATGTCCCGTCAAGCCTTTCAGCGAAGTTTCATCCGTCAGATAGTCGTTGGAAACCTCCCCTTGGGCGTCTTGGTTCGTCACTGGCCTCGCTATCACCCACGTGGTACCAGTGTTCATTTCATTAAAAGGGGGCCTAGCACACGGGATGGTACCCTCGAGTGGGCCATGTTCACTAGTGTCTTTGAGGACTCGGTCCATGTTGGAGGCCACTACACCCCCTTTCTCATAATTCTCACGCCACCAGCTGAGAGTTTGCGAATTCTCGCCAGCCAGACATGCAGGGATGATATCCCACAGATACTCAAAGTCAGGAGGTGTCTCTCTCAGGGTCTTCATCTGCGCATCGGTGAGCGTGCCAGCCCCGGACCTGAGCCTCCTTCTGACGTTGGCGTTGTGCTGCCGCACAAAGTTCTCGCACATGTCGGCGAACTCCCTCAGAAACTTGGGACGGTCTTCTTCCTTGGTGCCCGTGTAGATGGGCAGCGTACCAAGGTTGATGCGCGCGGAGTCAGTGTATTCCATATCTATCTTCCTCGAAAATTACCAACGGCTCTTGGGCCTGGACTTGAGGTTGCACTGGTGTTTGGGCTTGGCCCTGAGGTTGTACTGGTGCTTGGGCCTCAGGCTGGCCACTGGCAGCCCCTTCCTCTCCTTCCAGCTCTGTGAAGTGCTGGCTCACCCGTATCGCTCTCTGGGCACGCCTCTCTGCCCTTTGCTGCTTCTGACGGTCAGTACTGGATTCCGTTGCTATCTTCCCGGTGGAGAAGAGACACTGGTGTGAAGGCTCTTTTCACTCCACACTTCCAAGCTTACCAGTACGGATGAATCCGTCCCTGGCTTCACCTTTCAGTGTTTTGCTCTAAGTAGCAATCACTGCCAGGATAATCTCGTCCATGACTGGTGAGCACGGTTTTGTCTGTGACCTGACCCTGTCTTATACTGGCTCTTCTAGATGTCCAGCAAGGTAGCCTCAGCCCTCAGTGTATCTGGTCCACGCAATAAATCAGCAGAATGCCAGCATGGGTCAAGTGGCTGCAAAGAATGCTGTCGTGATGGTGTCCACTGACAGTCCTGTTTCGCTCTACGCCTTCAGGCGTACCAGTACGGATGAATCCGTCCCTGGCTTTACCGTCTGGTGCTTTGCTCCAGCAGGATGTCACTCCCCGAAATAGCCCAGCACATAATTCTCAACGCTGCAGTCATAGTGGACAATTGGCAACAGGTTCCGCTCTGATCGCTGTCGCTGTACTTTGCAAGACTGGTGAACTTCGAGTGCCGCAACAGTCTGCTTCCCTCAACCTCTTCCAAGGCTTACCAGTACGGATAAATCCGTCCCTGGCATCACCATTCAGAGGTCTCGTTCTTCAGGACTGCTGTTGAACTCTCAGCATTACAGACGACATGTCTGTAATATGGCACATTTTTGTTTTGAAAAAGACTGTTAATTACAGTTCTGACGCTATCGCACAAGAGCAAGTCCACAAATGTATATCTTTACAAGCAGAAGAATACTGTATCTTATAAATTATCTCATAACACTGCTGTTTTCGCGGTCTTAAGCGAGTCCTGGCTATTTTCGGAATCACTGTTACGAAGGCAAAACAAAAATGAGCGTCTGCCTCACTCTTGCACGCCGCCCTACTTATTCTCACTATCTCTGAACAAGTGTAACACCCGCTTATCTTTCCGTATCTCTTCACTGTCATAACTCCTCACGCGTACCGTACAGCGCGTGTCATATGTTCGTCACAGAGACTGCTACAGCAAGTGTCACAACCCGGCTGAGGTACACGATAAGCCGTGGTTTGTGACAAAGGTGTAGTGAGCCTTGTACAAATCATACCCTTGCACAGATACGCACATGCGAGATATCATATCTGTGGATAAATAAAAATTGCTAAATGCTACCTTTGCCAAAACCGTGGTTTGTCATCGGATTCTTGGCCAGTCATCCGAAGCTACCGGAGATATCGACTGAGGTAGACGGAGTTGTGATCCTAAGTTGTGCTTGACAAACATAACTAAATAAATTTCACATTAGTACGTGGCGAATCCATTCTCACTCATCGCGAAAGATGTTCGTCAAAGCGTGCGTACTGGACCATATCAAGAGTGAGCAGACCGGGTAAGGATTATAAGTCCAATCCCGTTAAGCAGGGCCACTCTGTTTGCAATAAAACAAGCCCCCGGTGAAATAACTCCGGAAACAAATACGGGCTCCCCGTTGCCGCCTATGATCCTCCAAAGTAGCTTAAGGAGGGGAGGAAGGGTTGGGTGCACTATATCAAGCCGAGAATCGTTCGATTATAAATTGTTAAATCGTGGGATCATCGTTCGCAAAGCGACGACGGCTAGCGCAAATAATCCGTAACGTACACTTCGGATGCTTTGAATCGTCACTCTGACGCACGATACGTGTGGATCAATCAGTAATCCAGCGTCAATCTGTATCACGAAACGCAATTCATTGAACCTTGAAACGTCACTCTGAAATACGATACGAACTTCAAAGGGGGCTACATCCTAAGAACTGTAAGGTGAGGGACTAAAGTGGACTCAGTTCCCCCCAATAACCTAAAAACACCATGAGGGACGCCTCAAATCGGTGTAAGAAGACTGGTACCAGCAAGAAGCAACAACAACAAAGACATCATAGACATATACAAAGGTATGCCCGTTGTGAGGTCACAACTCTTCTAAGAGGGGAGATCTGTCAGGGTCATGACCGATGACATATGTGTCATACATGGCATACGTGTCATACCTGTCAGACATGTCATACCATACAGGGTCGTGACCGATGACATATGTGTCATACATGTCATACGTGTCATACCGATGTCAGACATGTCATACCATGTCATGTCATGTCATGTCATGTCGAGTCATGTCATATATTATAATGACAGTCGTCAGTACGGTCGACTATGACTGTACATGTCGTCAGATGATAAGTCACATCATCTGTCATTATTCAAGGAAAGACTTGAATGACATCTGTCATCGAGAGTTCGTACGTCGAACTCGAAGATGGCAAAGCAAGATACATCTTGAAGTAACAAACAAGAACCATCTTTGCTTTAAGCATGTGCGGAACACGCATGCGCAGTATTATAGAGCGAACGAATTATTCGTTCTGACGATACTGGTCGTTCAACCAACGTCTCGGGTTCACAACCCAATGGCGGTACCATCTATGCGATGGGAGACGTATGGTATAGATGAGCGAAGCGTTGTGCTTCAGCAGTATCTTCACACAGAAGTTCTGCACTCATCCCGCTATTATCTTACGCCTGTGTCGCCGTTCTACAACGCAGCGTATACTTGTATTTTATATGATATATTGAGGGCTCGCTTATCTAGCCCTAACAGTGGCCATGCGATGGTTTTCGCGATCCCTGCGACATTCGATCCACGCCCCATCGAAGAATGCAACAAGGCTGCATCGGCATGCGACCTCAGGTCGGACCTCGGGTCGGACCGGCTGACTACGGAGATCGAGCGGAAGAAGTGCTTCATACCGCCAACGAATTGCGCGGATCAAGCGCATCTGCGCGTTTTAAACGTTTAACATATGTTCACTTAGTTGTATTAAGTAGTAACAGCCACTCCCTTGGTCAGAGCGCCAAGGGAATGGCGTTTCGAGGATGGCGTTTACCGCTCCTCGCCACTCGAAGCGAGGACCCCGAGATCCGCTTCGAGTGACCAAATCTGACGAGCGGGCAAGTTACCTAGCGCCCAAAATATGTCGTATAAAACATATTCTGGGGCCAGCATGTTGCGGATGTTCCTAATCTATCCAGAAATTAACACCGCTGAAACAAGGGTTTCGCGGTGTTGACATTGGTGGACCGCGAGACGAGTGATGGAAACAGTGATTCCGCAGTAGGTGAGGTATATATATATATATATATATATATTCAGCAGAAACACAGGTGGGAGCAAGGACTCTCGGAACACTAAGATGAGATAATAAAATACACAGAGTGTTTTATTAGCGGGTCGGAAATGACAGAATGATGGAAGCTGACGTGGCACCTCGGGGCGAGGGGTGAAACAGGAGGAGACACTCACCCCCACCTTACTGGGGTGTGGAAGTCAGTCTCTCCATGACACCACCTCATCCCGAAGGTGTGAGGTGCCATGCCAAATCACAAAATAGTGCAATGGAAAACCCTAAGTCCTAACCCACAATAACAAATGTTACAAGCCCCAATGGACCTTTCTCAATCCAACTAGTGGCGCATCCGCGCATGGGTGTTGACCCGCAACTACTTTGTTAGTGGGTCATCCTACATCAATCTGCCACAAGTTCTCTTAAGCAGTTAAGGTTGTCCTGAGCAAGCCAAGATGTCGTTTCCCTAGGTCGTGCCCAACGCGATGTCCTGCACGCACGCAGGCCCTCATCGTCGGGCAACGTGCTAGCCAATGCCGGCGCGCGGCAAATGCCAAACAGGGTCAAGCACCACCAGATGCAAGTGGTAGGGAGGCGGTGGTGTGGAGAGGTGTGGCGTGGAAATTGCGGAAAGGGGTGCGACACGGTGCGTGTCCGCGAAACGAAAAGCGGAGATGGTAAGTGGACGCCACCACCAAACACCACCAAATGGTGTCCAAGGGGTACGTGGGGCGAAGGCGTGGGATGCGGTGAGACGAGGTCGTAGGGGTGAAGGTTCAGCTCGTCGATTGTGAAAATATCGGAGTTGCGGTTGGCGTCTGGTGCGCAAGCACCACCAGACACCACCAGATCGAAGCCAACAGCAAATTGACGTTATTGTCGAAGTAGTTCCAGCGTAGACGAAATAGTTGGCATGCGTGCACGCGTTGACGAACAGAAGCCATAACCACTGCATGACTGCAGCTGTAAAAAAACAGAAGACGTGTCGATAGGGTTCGAAGGTGAAAAGGCAACTTTTCGTAAAAGTAACCAAATCGAGCGATGTAAAAGTTAAATTAGGGCAGAATTCGACGAGGAAAACGGCGGTGAAGTCAAAAACGTCGTACGAGGGCCCAGCTTCTCGCCAGAACGAGTGTTGCTGGCCAGAAAGTCGAGTGAGAGTTTGAGTTCCGTGGCGTGATAACAATATTCTTCGTAAAATGAACAATTTCCAGCGATGAAAAAACGAATTATGGGTCAAATTTCGCGGGGGAAACGTTGGTCATGTCAAAATTGGCGTGCGGTAAGCCAATTCGCTGGTCTAAAAGTGTTGCTCGTGTCGAAAGCCAAATGACTCGCAACGTGGCGTGGTTGAAGGGTTGGTGCGAGACATTCCAAAAAAATACTGGCGTGGTAGTCGATGAGGTGACGAATCTGTGGTAGTGGTCGGTTAGTTACAAAGTACGACGTGGTTTTCCTGTAGTAGTCCGTGAAGACGTGGTAGTCAATAAGGTGACGAATCTCTGGTTGGTAAAATGGTGACCAGTGCGTTCGGCGAGACGGATCCAAGCGTCCAAAAGAAAAATGCAACCACATAAGTGGTGCAGCCCATAACCTGATGGCGGAAACAGTGATTCCGCAGTAGGTAAGGTACACACACACACACACACACATATATATATATAGCAGAAACACAGGTGGGAGCACAGACTCTCGGAACACTAAGATGAGATAATAAAATGCACAGAGCGTTTTATTAGCGGGTCGGAAATGACAGGATGATGGAAGCCGACGTGGCACCTCGGGGCGAGGGTGAAACAGGAGGAGACACTCACCCCCACCTTATGGGGGGGTGAAAGTAAGTCAGTCTCTCCATGAACGAGTGCTCCTCACAAAATGCAAGGCGGGTCTCGAGAGCGGCTCAGATGTCACGCAAAGGGCGGGGATTCGATCTAGCGACCAATACAGCGGCATGCTGCAGCGTCTGAGTCCTTAATGTGACTATGTGAGGTTTCATAGCAGTCATAAAGACGTTGCACGACGCCCCACCTGGCGTGGTGCAAGCGTTGGTGCAGCCGGCCAACGTGGCATGCACGCTTGCACGGACCCTCCAACATACCATGCTACACATCGTGCTTCGATAATGACACGCATCGCCGTCGTTCCATGATGGTATCATGAATGTGACGCCTTCTGAGGGCGTCATGACGGGGTTCCGGGGAATGCACCGTAGGAATGATGTGTGGCTCTAGTTGCGTCAAAGTCCGAGGTGGTGTGTTAGAATGAGTGACAGGCCGAATGCAAACACATTCGGACGTGTCACCCCTGTAGTGTCGCGGTACTGTGAGTATACCGCAGTCGTAGAAACCCTTGACCAAGGGTACAAATATTATTATCTTGTATGTTCGGTGATCTTGCTCCGTTTTTGCGAAAAGCCTGGCTGTCCCGTTCTTCCGAGTTCATCAGGCGACAAGGTCAAACCAGTCGTTTTGATGCCATGTGGGACATTGGGAAAATATACATTCCCGTGCTATAAGAATATTGTTATTACTTATTAGGAGCGGGTAACCAAGGCGTCGGCACCGGCAATCGGATATATTGTACCGGCCATCGGATATAACAAGTGTTTCATGCACTATTACAGCCTGAGCATACGCGCTACTCCAAACAATGCGTGACTGGGTGTTCCGAAAGTTCTTGCCAGAATAACCACACTGAAAGTATTGAGAACACTGAAATTTGGCAGAGTGGGCTGCACGCTGCAGCCTCTCCGAAACTTGCTTCTTGGCTACAGCATTTCATCATCTATCTGGACTGCAGTTGCACGTAGCACCACTGTCTCAACACAAGTATTTAGAACACTGGTGCACACGTTGGCCACGTAGCTGCTTCACAGGAAAATGGGTCTTAGCAGCCCTGCCGAGCATTATGTTAGGCTCGCTGCTTTGTCTTCACTTTCTCTCTCTTGCTCGCAAGCGGGTATCACTCTTCAACTCATCGTACCTTCAAGCGCAAGGGAAAATAGATGAAGAGCTCCTCCGTGCAAAGAAAGCACGTCTGTCAGGGTCTGGAGGGTGGTTTGAGGTGTCAGATCCCATAACAAAGAATTTCACACCGTGCTATGCGCTGCGGATGTCCTCACATCGGCGTCCAAGAGGTTGAGTGAAGAGAGCTTTACTTGGAGTGACTTTAGCTCAGCAGAAGAAAGGTCTTGCTTCGGAAGTCGAGAAGGACCGACGTCCATGCCCACAACTTTCATCAGAGATTTTTGCACATTCTTGGCGTCACTTTCGTACTGCGCAAAAAAAGAGCAGAGTTTTGCGTTCCTCATTTGTGCACTGACCGCGCCCTTACGGTCTCCTCTGTTCCAAAGGAGGATGGCGTCCCTCAAGGTGGGGCTGTACCCGACCGTCGAGCTCACTGCAGCGTCAGCACCGAGCAGAAGCGCAGCCAGAGCCTCCTCGTCTCTGCCGAAGAGCATGTTGTAGCCCGAGCCCACCTGGAGGCACAGCTGGAAGTCCATCAAGTTGTAGTCGGTGAACTTGATTCCCATCAGGTTCGGAATCTTCCCCGACTTGTCCGCCATCTCCAAAAGAGTGTGCGCTTGACCGGGCAACACCCCGGTGCCGTCCGGGAAATGGTAGAACCAGAACGGCAGCTGAGGGGCATGGGAGGCCACGGCCGCCAGGAAGTCGTGCAGGGTTCCCACAGTCGGTTTGAAATATACGGGCGCCATGCAGACCAAACCTGCGATGCTGCTGTTAAGGGAGGCCGCGTGCGCAGCGAGTTCTTGCGACTCCACTAGGCTCTCGGAGCCGATGTGCATGTAAACCTTGATTCCCAAGGGGGGAGCAGCCGCAGCCCACGCTTCAGCAAGGGCTTTACGCTCATTCACGCTCAGGCTGAGCGACTCGCCATTCGAGCCCGCAGGCAACACGTTGGTGATGTTGCGCGCTGCAACGAACTTAGCATACGCGGGGATGTTGGTCACGTCCAGCGTACCGTCTTGGGTCAACGGCGTGTAGACGGCGATCATTGTGGACGTTATTTTGTTAGCCTCCCGAAAGGCCTCTACTTTGCCTCGCGGAAAGACGGGCTGATCTCCACGCGTCACGCCCAAGTTGAGCGCGATGCAGAATACGGCAAGGAACCTGCTGAGCATCACTGTTTGTTTCTAATTCGACGACTTGGATGCAGGAATGAAAATTCCGAGTGCTCGCTAAAGCATGGAAATATCAGTTTTCTGTTTTGTGGAAGTGATTCCCCGTCCTGAGCTGGACCGATCAGTTGTCGAGTTGAGAATATCTCTCGTTGATTGATTCGGATAACCCTTCCCTTCGGCTTGAAACTTCTAAGTTGCAAGTCGGATTTGTCACCCGACCGGCCGGTTTGTCCGGTTTCGGTTTCCGGTTTGTCAAAAAAGAGTCACATCGACATGACATGACAGCCTGATCCCAATCACAAGACATAGACGTAGACATAGACATTCAGATTCACATCGACATGGACAATCGGCATGGCATGGCATGGCATGGCACTACAGTAGACTTTTAAGACTTACGAGGTATCAGCAATCACATCAGGTCATGTATCATTATTGTCATGTCATGCGAGCGCGACGGGCGCGGGCGCGGGCATGGAACCGGTCATAGTGTCACGAGCCTCATAGAACCGGGCAATCCCTTGACGCGTGTCGCGCCTTTACTGTTTACAGTAAGAACAGATGCTCTCGTCTGAGCGGGCGGGGGGGCAGGCGAGGGGGGATGTATCTCGTTTAAGCGGGGGATGTAGCTGAGCCTTAGTTTCGTTCGACTTTCACTTGATATCCTAGATCGCGTCAAGGACAATATATGCAAGGTAGTTTGAGTCGAAACCATACCGCGCGAGTAAGACAATAAAGTTCTTGAATCGTGCTTTAGGACTCCCGTTACATCGCTCCCTCTGCTTTAAAACGCAACCTGAAATATGCGTTTACAAGCGTGTTCTCGAGCGCCACCGCCACGAAGCTGAAAGGTTGAGATTTCACAGGAAAGGGTGTACCAGACAACGTATGGGAAAATGACCGTAGATTTGGCTGTGACTGCGATGCTATGAGTTGTAAAATGGAGCCGGAATTGCAGTCCATTCATAAGGTTACGAACCAGTTACCCCATTTTATGGAATGCAAAGGAGGCCTCAACATGCTTCTGTCGCACACTACTCTTTGGACTCGGAATTACCTGTAGTTTGACCTGACCAGCCATAGTGACCTTCCTGCCTACTTGCTTTCGCGAAAAAACACAAATATGAGTTGGACCAACGTTCGAGTGCTTCCAAGAAGCAGCAAGTGGATTTACGAGGAGATGGAAGGTTTCTTCCAAGAGACTGATGAAACAGTGAAGATTGCAATACGGGTCAGTTAACTGTCTGCTGTTCGCACGTCCTTGCTGTTCATCGTGCCCGCCCCAACGTATCTTGTGCGGCTGCAGGTTGCGAAGAAGAAACTCGAGTCGAGCAGTTTGCTAAAGCTTGGTTGGGGAAGCAAAAGAAATAAGAAGTCCGAAGTCGGTCGAGAAGACAAAGAAAAATACCGTATCCTATGCGTCACGGTTAAGCGTTCTAGCACGACGCACGCTTACAAGGTTTATCACCCTCCACTTGCTCTTGAAGAATTGCGTTTCCTTCGGGTGCACCATTTCAGCTTCTTATATTGCTGCAAGATTCGCTTGATCTATTCGATCCTGGCAGGCGAAGTTGCACTCTGTTAAACAAAACGAGAACGAACAGAAGGGTCGAAAACCAACTTACACAGTACGTGTGCCTTGCCTTGGACGCGCTGTCAATTTCTGACTTCGAACCTGGTGGAGTTCTTCTTTCGTGTCGCTTCAGAATTGCGGTCAATTCCATGCATATGAATGCACTCAGAACCATCGTAGGTACGAGAGACGTGGAAGTTGAAGCACCTTCTGCGCGTGGAGGCGGCTTCATCACATGGTGCGATCTGACGTCAAAACCTGAAACTCAACACGTATACACAACACAGTGCTGGCCTCATGTTTCAAATATGCCCCTGTACCGTCGGGGACCTGTAGCGAGCCGAGCATCGCTGCAGGTGTCCCCCAGTGCGGTCAGGGTCCACGTCACTTGTCTCTCAAGTTCCGCAGTGCGTATATTTTATCGTAATCGACATAGCTGCCGACCCAATCAGTTGGGGAGTTCGCAGGTTCGAGCTCCCTTGACTTCGCAATGACTTTCGACAACAAGAACGCCACAGAGACGTTGTGCTGGACTGCCTGCTCCGAGGAGGAACGCGACTGCTTTTCAGCAATCATCCTGCACTTGTGTCGGTGCGGCACCACCCTGCCAGAGCCTGCGAGCTTCACGGTATCACGATGTATAGGCAGAGGGGAGCGCAGGTCTTGTTCATGAACAGCACACGGACTCACCCTCTGCGACTCCCAACCCGTTTAGAGTACAGTGGGCTGCTTAGCCCTTCGTGCTGGATGGCGTGTCAAAGTTGCCCCCGCCCTCCTCTGACCCGATCGATCCACGTTCCAGAAAGTATCTGGAGATATCTCCCGAGGTGGAGGGCATCGACACCACTGTACTGCAGGACACTATCGCCGAGACTGCAGTCACACCTGGGGCCCCAGGTAGGTGTCCCCCGGCTGTGAAGGGCCTCATCATCGTCCTCTGACCCTTTGAGCTTCTGAGCTCAGCGAACGATGAGGTGACAACGTGGTTGCGATGGATGCTGCTCTAGGCGCAGATGAGCTTGAGTCAACGCTTGTCTCGGATAAGGACGAGAAAGAAATTGAGAAGCTGCTGCAAGAGTACGGCATGGACTTGTGCAAGGTTGGCACAACACCCTTGATGCAGCGCCTGAGCGTTGTGACAGCAACAGATGTTTACCGGAGTGCCACACAACCGTAAGGAGTTCTGACACGGGACTGGCGGCGGGTTCACATGGGTGACCTAGTGTTGGCTACCCATGCCGAACACCCATAAGGAAGAGGCCCTCAACGCAGCAAGGCCATACGTGGGCGGCTGAAAGGTCACAGTTGTTGTGCATAAGGGCCATGGCATGTCAAGGCTCTTGCACATTGGTGTCATGGCATATCATGGCACTTGCACACCGAGGGTCACGGTCATCACAGTTCTCGCACATAGAGATCCACCCAAAACATGATCCTTGTATATCTTAATTCTGTACCACTACGATCCATGCATATCAGGTTCTAGCATACGAAGCAGATCACTGCCCTTGCCAATCGATGCCTATGCATATCATGACTCTAGTACATCAAGGTCCATGCATCTCTTGTGTCGCTGCGTGACAAAGTTTGCAGACAAGACCTCTGCCTCACTGGGAATATTAATACTGATAAGGAAAAGCGCCTAAAGCTGGTGTTCTGATGTGACGCGTTGGTGATGACAAAGCTGGTGTTCTGATGTGACGCGTTGGTGATGACAAAGCTGCTTTTCTCTTGTGACGCATTGGTGAAGATTTTGGGCGAGGATTAACTTTCTTGTATCTAACACAGGCAGCCAATTTTGAGGAGACGCTGCGCGATGAGATTGCCGCACTAGAGGGCGCCAACGTGCATGCGCTGTTGGAGTGCCATCAAGAGCATCACAAGGTGATATGCAATCAGGGCCGTTGAACATCCGTCTTTGAGCTGGCCGCTGGCATGGTCCCTGCCCATGAATGCTTGCCCAGTGCGCCCCCATTTCATCGAGGGTAGCTGGTCTGCTGTATTGTGTGAACTGATGGGGAGCAGGAACGCTATCCGCACCCTGGAAAAAGCCCTGGAAAAATACGGTAATCTCAATGACACCATTGATGATTAGTATGATTAGTTGATGTTAGTATGCCACAATGCATCGGCGCAGGTGTTGGAGCTGGTGAAGAGCGCCCAGGTCAATTTGGACGATTTGGAGCAGTGGCTGATGATCTTCAGTGTTAAGCTGACACATATGCGCAAGGATATCGATACCATCGAGTCACGTAACAACAGGTCGGCATGAATGCGCCTCTTGACCCAGATGGGAGCACGCATGGTCTAGAGTGTCTGCAACCCGCCACTTACAGAGATAGGGCTCTTCTGAGGTCAAGTAAACATTAAAAGATATGGAGATATGGAAGCGCCAAACCATTTAGAATTTAGGGCCCTTCGATTTTTGAGGAGCAGATGCATCCCTACGCAGATGCATCCCTACGCAGATCCATCAGACTAAATTGCAGAAATTGCAGCAATCAGTGTGCTTGTGCACTAGAGGCAACGCGGTTGACCATAGTGCACCGCTGTGTGGGAATCGCTTGACCCTCGATGCCAGAATGGTGGCTTCCCATGGGTTCGGCCGGAGGCATGCTTTTGCCGTCGTCAGCTTCTGGCGTCATCAGCTTTTGGTGGCATGATGCTGGGACAGCCCAAGCACTATAGACTCGTCGCTGGGTAAGGCTTCACCGCATGATTTCGGTTGCGATGTTGATGCAAGGATAATGAGGAGACGTCTGTGGACCCCAGGCTGGAGCTCCAGGCCCGAAACAATGCGGCACTATTGAGAGCCCTCACGACGTTGGTGGATCATCTCGTGCTGCCGGAGGTGCGTGGAACACCCCCGTCCCTCTGAGAGCCCCCACGACGTTGGTGGATCATCTCGTGCTGCCTACTAGGGGCAAGCGTGACAGCTGTGCACCTTCGAATATCACGCTTCCGATAGGAAGAGTCACATTTTTTCTTTTTTTTCTTTTCGTGCTGCCGGAGGTGCGTGGAACACCCCCGTCCCTCTGAGAGCCCCCACGACGTTGGTGGATCATCTCGTGCTGCCGGAGGTGCGTGGAACACCCCCGTCCTCTGAGAGCCCTCTACAACGTTGGCGGATCATCTCGCAAGCTGCCGGGAGGTGCGTGAACACCCCGTCCTCTGGAGAGCCCCCACGACGTTGGTGGATCATCTCGTACGCTGGAGGTGCGTGGAACACCCCTTTCCTCTGAGAGCCCCCACGACGTTGGTGGATCATCTCGTGCCGCCGGAGGTGCGTGGAACACCCCCCGTCCCTCTGAGAGCCCCCACGACGTTGGCGGATCATCTCGTGCTGCCGGAGGTGCGTGGAACACCCCGTCCTCTGAGAGCCCCCACGACGTTGGCGGATCATCTCGTGCTGCCGGAGGTGCGGAACACCCCCGTCCTCTGAGCCCCCACAACGCTACGGATCATCTCGTGCCGCCAAAGGTGCGTAACACCCTCGCCCTCTGAGAGCCCCCACGACGTTGGCGGATCATCTCGTGCTGCCGGAGGTGCGTGGAACACCCCCGTCCCTCTGAGAGCCCCTACGACGTTGGTGGATCATCTCGTGTTGCACGACACCCCAGCTCCTGCAGTCCAACACCTATCCCTTCTTTTCTTGCCACGACACCCCAGCTCCTGCAGCCCAACTCCTGTTCTCCTTTACTTGCACCAGTACTTGCGAGGACCCCTCGCCCCTGAATATCAGCGCGCGCTTGGCTCGTGTTGTGTAGCAGCCCGTGCTGGCCTGCCTTTTCTTGCATGCTCCCCCGCGCCCTTGCCTCTGTCCCTGGGCTGAGTGAAGACCCATGGAGGGGTGGGGAGGGTGTTGCATGGTCCCCGGCGCCCTTGCCTCTGTCCCTGGGCTGAGTGGAGACCCATGGAGGGGTGGGGAGGGTGTTGCGTGGTCCACTCAGAGCATCGTGGCGATTCTATCTGGTGAGGCCCTGACACGACATGTCAACAAGCCAGCAATCTCGCCACAGCGACCTCAATTGCTGCCCGTGAGGCATCCCGGGTGCTCAGTTCACGATACAAGAATGGGTGACGCGGATTGCATCTGTACGATCACACGGCTGTCGGTGGACGCTTAGAGACCTGCGCATGCTTCGCAGCGGGCTGTGTATGCGGGGCAAAGAAGCGCGTGCAGAGGAAGGCGTGTGACTGGTATGAGGCATGGGGGGCATAAAAGCGCGTGCAGAGGAAGGCGTGTGACTGGTATGAGGCATGGGGGCAACAAAGCGCGTGGCAGAGGAAGGCGTGTGACTGGTATGAGGCATGGGGGCATCAGCGCGGCAGAGGTAGTGCTGCGGTGACTGGCATGAGGCATGGGGCATCAAGCACGTGCGCAGGAAGGCGGCAGACTGGTATGAGGCATGGGGGAATGCTGCGGTGCAGAGGAAGGCGTGTGGACAGGTATGAGGCATGGGGGGCATCGCACAGAACCCAATCTGGATGTGGCGGCGGTGGGCGACGCCCCCCTCCGGCAGACCCTGGACGCGGCCAACCAGCTATGCATCAAGCTGGAGCGTCTGGATGACACCGCCTTCGTTCCTACCTCTGCGCAAGTACGGACCAGATACGCTCCTCCTGGCGTGTCAGCTCACAGATGCGCTCCTCCT
>LGRX02026638.1:0-11504 GCA_001247695.2 Cymbomonas tetramitiformis | reverse complement strand
TCTCCACGTTCTGCGAAACGCAAGGAATACTAGCCCAAGCTCAGGAAGGCTCAAGGGAAAAAAGGAACACGCTTCGACAACTCACCAGAGTAACCAACGCGATTGAGGATGCAAACGTCTCAGGACGAGAACTACATGGCCTGTATGTAGACTTCGAAAACGCGTACGGCTCAGTGGACCACGACAAACTACTCCAAACGATGCAGTACCTTGGAATTCCCGACGAACTCACACAGGTGGTGCGGGATGTCCTAGGTACACAAAGCCACGACACAATGTCCATGAACACCAGAGTAGGAGGGGAAACCTCACACAAAACTGTACAGGTGCAAAGAGGACTCCTCCAGGGAGACAGCATGAGTCCCCTCCTTTTCATAATATACCAGGAACCGCTTTTAAGATGGCTTGAAGTGGGAGAGCATGGGTACCAACACAAGTATGCAGCAGAACAAGAAAGGCTAGGCCCCCTCAGGACGACAGCAGGGGCGTTCGTCGACGACCTACTCATACTGTGCCCTACGGTTCACCACATGAGAGCTCAGCTACACAAACTGCAGGCATTCTCACAGTGGAGCGAACTCCGAATTAACCTCACCAAGTCAGCCATAACCGGCATAAAAAATGGGGTCTCCATACCTGAACAACTCCACAAAGACCTCAAAATGCTAGGGCTGGACGGCAAGCTAAGCCACTTCAAAGTACTCAAGCCAGACGACACGTACAAATACCTGGGAGTACTACTTGCATTCACAGGCAGGTGGGACAAGGAAAAAGAGGCCGCTAAGGAAGAGATGAACCACAGAATACAAGCTCTACTGCGCTCCCCTCTGACACCTGACCAAAAGGAATACTCCCTTCACTCCGCAATACTGGGGAAATTCAGATATGGATTGCACCTAGGGCTGTACACAGCGGGCGAAATAGACGAATTCAACAAAATAATAGGGGGGGCCACAAAAAATATACAAGGCCTGCCCCGCAACGGAACGCCAAACATTTTCACCACACAGGAAAAGGAAAAGTACGGCTTTGGAATGGTGCCACTCCAGGCAGTCTACGCCCAGTCGATTTGGAGCGGACTACTGGAGGCCATGCACAGCGAAGAAGACAAGGGGACGGTACGGGGCCCGGCTTGGAGGCAAATAAACCTAAAGTCGAGACTCAGAATGTCCCATGTCAGCAGGTCCACTAGAGGACTGGTAGAATACCACAGCACCACACGCAGGAACTGTACAGACCTCGACAAACTCTGGGGGGGGCACCAAACAAAACACAACACACTGAGGAAACTCAATGCCCTACTCAGATACAACATTACGCCCCAGGGGACGGAGGGGATGCTCAGACAACTCCAAACCCCAATACCAAAGATAATGGAACAGCTAGAAGGGGCGACCAGAAGGAAGTCCGACAAAGAAATGGAGGGAACAACAAGAAATACGAAAGCAGGCAAAATAATCGATGGAGACATACCGACGTCTCCAGACTGGCAGGCAATGTGCACAGACCAAACTGCCAGGGTCACAATACCCAAGGACACGCCAACTGCGATAAATTTCACAACGTGCCTCAAACTTTTTGCACACTTCCCGGACCTAGCGCTCCTCACTACCCGAGATGGCCAACATGCGATTAGCCAGGTGAATGTCAGGGAACAATGCACAGATGCAACCCTCAACACAGA
Organism: Cymbomonas tetramitiformis; assembly: GCA_001247695.2. Classification (NCBI taxonomy): domain Eukaryota; kingdom Viridiplantae; phylum Chlorophyta; class Pyramimonadophyceae; order Pyramimonadales; family Pyramimonadaceae; genus Cymbomonas; species Cymbomonas tetramitiformis. Next base: position 9,820 of record LGRX02026638.1, on the reverse strand, counting down.
CCGCAGTGCCATAGCAAAAGGCCTGGCACACCTATACCCATACCTATGTGAAGCCCAACCGAGGGACATAGCGAAACCGGGGGACTTCTATGACAGTCCTACAAACAGACGACTGAAGCAACAATACAGGAACATGCCCAGGGAGGGACCGCTGGACTCCCACGCAATACGAACTACCCTCCCACGCCTCGACTCGGAGCAGCTGAGAGCAAAAATGACGGAATGGGAGGCGAGACTGGTCCCCAGGGAAGAGATTCACAGGCAACTCTCCCTGCACCCGCTTACAAGGATTAACGAAACGGAGAATACCGGCCCGACACCGGGGGAGGAAGAGGAAGAACCCCAGCCCCTCCACACACGCTCACAAACCAAATGGATAGATGAAATAGACCCCATGGCCGAAAAGCTTGAGACAGGCTTCGAGAAAGGCCGAACGATTGACAAGCCGAAAGAGATTGTGGCAATGAGGACCCTACTCGTTGACCCAACAGACCCACACTCCCTAGTGACGCAGTACAGAACCCAGTGGAGACACTCAGAGGGGGATGACTTCTACTCTTGGAGTACAAGGGAGACCATAACCGACTACCTGAAACTAGCCAAACGAAGGGGCCAAAGCGCGACCACCTTCCTAACCCTGAATAGAAGACTGCGAGCAAGGGGCTCCCAGGTGACCCACCCCACAGGCCTCAAAGAAATACTGGCCGGGAGGCCGCACCTGGGGCAGGCCTGGCCCACACTACATGCAGAGAACCTAACACTGGACCCGACAGAAACCAACCCAGAACAAGACATTGTGGACAACAGAGGGCACCACTGCCAGATACGACTGGAGGGGGAACTCGCCCACAGCTACCACAGGAATGGGAAATACATAGGCACCCTCACGAAAGAAAAGCTTCTCAGACTACACGAAAGGTACACCCAGGCAGTGGGTACCACACACCACCAAACCCCACACCAGAGTACACTACGCACCGAAATGTGGGAGGACCACAAAATACAGGTCTCCACGTTCGAGGAGGAAATAGGGCACCTCCTCATTAGGTACTCAAGCAAAGAAGAAAAGGAAGAACGGAAAAAGAACCTGCAAAACCATTGGACATTCCCTGCCCAGATGCAAAGGGCACTACAACAGGCATTCGGAATTACCACCGAACTGTTCGCCTCACCCCTCAATGTCCACCACAACACCACAACGTATTACGCCAAGTATGACAGAGACAAGGTGTTCGGGGCCAGAGGCTCGGCCTGGACAGCAAACTGGATGAAACTGGGAGCCTACCAGTTCAACCCAGAATACACGCCACAGGACCTCAAAAAGGCACTGGACTTTGCCATAGCGGCCACCACCACACAAGAACCGGTGTTCGGGGTCGGGGTGTACCCGACATACGAGAAAACCCCGTACAGGAAGCTCTACAATGCACATGCGGGGCACCTAATACACGAACTATTTGAAATACCACAAGGCAAGTTCACATTTCTACCCCCTGACCACTGGATGGGTGCCACCCACCAACAAGCGAAACAGTGCAACTGGAACCTCCGGGTGCTGATAGTGGCCAACAAAGAAGGATGGCAAGCACACTGCGGGGACCCGGACACTGCCGCAGACTGTATAAGGAGGGCACTCACAACCTGCCCGCAAAGTAAGGTCCGCACCACCTCAGCTGTCAAACAGCCGATGAGGGAGGCAAACCTACACGATGCGAATGAACCAAACCAAGAAGTACACACCCCCAGTGTAGACTGTGTGGTGGACACAAGACCATGGCAGCGATACGAACTCCCGGAAATTAAGACGAAGGACATGACGAATGCAATGGGAAGAATGTGCAGCACAGGGCCACATTTGAGGAACGACCTCTGCCCCCAGTGCTGCAACGTACAAGCGGAAGTGGAAACTTGGTGGGAGGACAGCCACCTCCACGTGGAAGAAGGACCAGCCAAATGGGAACTCCTCCCCGGAAGCAGAGGAGGCAAATGGAACATACACCCCCCCACCGTACAACAGGTGGTGGAAGCCAACACCTTACACACCAGGCTTACAAGACAGAATGACGCCCAAACGATATGGGACAAAGTAGCGAGGTCAAAAGTTGTCAGATACCCCACTGACTTCTGGCCCGAACACGAACCGGGAGCCCAAGGAAGGAGATGGGAATTGACAAGAGACCAAACAGAGGACCCCAGGAACCAAGCCCCGAGAAACACACCAACCCAATTGACATACCCCTCCCCTCTAAGGGCACACAAGGCAACCTCGTACCTTTACACGGACGGGAGCAAAAGAGAAATAGAAACAGAAGAAGGAGGCAAAGAATGGGCCTCAGGAGCTGCGGTATGGGACCCCAGGTCCGGGGAAGGGGAGGCCCACATGATTCGATGGGAAGGCGAAGACCAAGAGGTGAACAGAGCGGAACTTCTCGCCATACAAAAAGCGGTGACGCTCCCGCCACCACCAAGTGGCAACGGACTCACCATTTGCACGGACAGTGCCAACTCCATTAGACAACTGGAGAGCATGAGAACGAAACCCCACAACATGGAACACCACCAGCAAAGAGACCTCCTGTATGCCATACTGGTCAACATTGAGGCATTAGTAGCAGCAGGACACACTGTCTCACTGCTAAAAGTCAAGGCACACACGGGAATTGTGGGGAACGAAAAAGCCGACGAGGCAGCCAAACAAGCCTGTACTACGGGAACCCTCACGGAAGCGTGGGATAATAACGAGACAATAAAAGTCAAGCCCATGATACCAGACGAAGACTCGAACAGCAGAGAGCTAAAAGGAAAACTCGCGGTACAAAAGTACGTAACCACACTACTCCGTGAACGGCAAGCCCAAGAAAACAGTAGACTCTCAGCAAAAATGACCGACCTCCAGGGAGAACCCTCAACCTGGACCCACCAACTGAAAACTGAGCGCAGCTTCAGATGGGAGGCGCACCATGACCAAGCGCAACAAACTGAAGAGGAACAAACGACAATACGGGACCCGGTACCCAACCAGCAGCAGCAAGCCAACCAGACCCGGGACGAAGAAGACAGGCAAATAAAAGCCATGATGGAACAAACGGAGGAAGAGGAGATGCTCCTTATGCGGGAGGTGCAGGAGCACCAAGAATACCAAGAAACAGAGGGCAAAGGGGACCCCACCCGAGGAGACGAACCCGAACCCGCAGGGACACCACCCCCACCCTCCGAAGGGGAGGAAATATTTGAGGAACTCAACGAGCTCGCGGAGAAACTAGAAGAGACCCAAGAGGTACAAAATGACGAGGAAATTTTTGACATGCTAAATGAACTCATTGAGCAGCGGGAAAAGCCACAAGGGGAGCCGACAAAAGAAAGACAAGCCCACCATGACCGTGTCACAGAGGAGTCCAGAGTCCATGCAGTAATGGAGGACCCGATGCCCAGAACAAGATGGAAACAGCGAAAACACGATATGGCACACAGCAGAACGGAAAAAAGGAACGCCCCCTCGGTTCAGGAGGGCGGGACCACAGACAGCTGGCTGAACGAAACAATGAAGCACCTCAAAGGAGACACGCCACTACACAAAGTAGCGAACGGCTTCTGGAAAAGAGCCACATTTGCGGTACGAAAAACAATACTCAAATGCAGACTGAGAATACTGCCAGCACAAGACTATGAGACGGCGAAAAACTCAGCCGGAGGGAACGGGAAGTGCACCCTGGAAGGATGCGGACACAAAGGGGTGGACTACGCAAAGGGCTTCCTCATGAGGGTAGGGCATGCCCTAGGTGGATGCAACAACCCACAAATGCGAGGGATGTTCACGGACAGGGCAGATGCCCACGCAGATGAGCTAAAACACATACTTGACCACCATAGGAAAGGGGGATGCAAAGTACTCGCCTACACTGGAAAAAAAGAGGGACCCAGGGATTAAGCCAAGGGTACTCCCAAATTACATACTCACCAGGGGGCAATGCAGACACGACGGGAAGGACAACCCAGGCAGAAACGATGGGCCCGACACAATACCGAGTTTTGTAGACATAGTCATGATAGAGGGTCTAGAAGACCTGGAGGACGGATGGGAGTGCACACAACAGGAAGCACCAGCAAGGGTAAAAAACCTACACCTCATTGAAGTGGCCCACACCGATGACGAAAAATGGGGACCCAAACTCCTGGAAAAATACAAGAAATACGGACCGCTGCTACAATTGCTGCGCAGGCACGGATTCCGTGCCAAACTTCATGTGTTTGCAGTGGGCAGAACAGGCACGGTGTACAAACACAACCAAGACATACTCGAGCAACTTGGACTCAACAGAAAAGAAGCCACACAGGCACTACAGAGAATACACGACCTGACAGTAAACTATGCACACAGCACCTACCAGCTATACAGAAAGCTCAGACAAGGAAAACAAGAGGAGGAGAAAGACAAGAACCACCCAGTATAAATTGTCCCAACATGGCCGCCACTCGGGGCGGTCCGGCCCAGAGTAGGGCCGGGGAAATCAATTTACTCATACGCCCGACGGGCGTGGTTTTTTCTTTTTCTTTTTTTTCTTTTTCTAGGATATGTATGAACAAAAAAAGCGAAAGTATTTGGGCGCAGTCCAAAAAAAAGTGTACTTACGGGGTAAGGAGCCCCCCACTGGGCTCAGTCTTAAAAAACTTTTCCGTATTGATACAGAAGAGGAGACGGGAGGGTCCAACGCAACGCGCCTTCATATTTTTCATTGTTTACAAATTCCGTACAGCCGTTCGATTAAATCGGAAGGACATCTAAACCGTTATCGAAATCGCACCGGTATCTTTCTGGAATCTGTCCGCTTCCGCTCGCGCTTCTTAAGCGCTTTACACTGTGAAAACCTAGTGCAGCAGGGTAGATTAATGAAGAGATTGATAACTCTTCGCGATATATTAGAAGCGAATAATGTTTAATATAAGGTATTATGAACGCTAGGAAGCATCCCCGCACAGATTCGGTGACTGGAAGCAGATCCCGGATTCCCCGCTTCGTGTGGCGGAAGCGGGAACCGGCATCCGCAAAACGGCATTCCCTTCGGTATCCTGCCGAAGGGAACGCTAAGAAATAGTAATAACAACGACTTAAACATATTTTCAACGCTGTATGTGTGCATCTGTGTTTCATTTGGTCATTTGGTTCACACGCTTCGAGCCCCGCGGCACATCCGGGATGGCGCGTGTAAGTTACTAAATACGCAAACCAACGCAGCAAGTACGTCCATATGGGTTGTTGAACAAACGTTACTTGGGGCGTTGCGAGAAACCGATGGGAACAGCTGCATTCGTACATCTCTAGAGATGATGTAAAGAAGTAGCATGCCAAATCTTTGCGAGAAATTGGATTCACGCAAACCCCCAAAGACCGTTTGGGAGGACCTAAGCCCTCGACTACCTCAAACCTTCAGAATGCCCTTCCGGCAGGCATTGATGTCCCTTAATTGCACCTGCACGTTCCGGGGCGGCTGCATATAAGCAATCCCAATATTAACGCTATAAGTATTTAATCTTGGATTTTATATCCGTCGCGTTTTTAAATATGGTCTTAATACGCCGTACGACGTGTCGTCCGGACCAACCAAAAATTAGTATTTAGAGCAAGGGGGGACGAAGTGACACTGCATGGCCGCGCAGCGGCCATCCCATGCGACACAGTGACACTGCATATATAAATAAACAAATAAATAATAAAGTAATAAACTTGTGGTAGTGCGTAGAAGGGATGTATATCGTAGGTAAAAATGAGTTGGAGGAAAAACGGGCGTGGTTTGTTCTTTTTCTTTTTCTAAAAATGAGTTGGAGGAAAATTTGAAAGGACGACGACCGCTGATGACACGGCCGCGCCGCGTTCCGGTCGGGTCTGCCCTTGTAAAACCAGGCAAGCCCGCCCAGTCAAGGCTCAAGCGACACAAAGGCCCTGAAGCCGATGTTCGCAGCGAGCAACCGGATACCTGGTTGGCTACTGCCCCACGGTACTTGAGATAGTACCGAAACGCGTTTCGGTACTATCTCAAGTACCGAAACGCCGGATTTTTTTTCGATGCCCTCCTTTGATATGTGGATGCTACCCTTTATATATTGTTGCCTTAGGAACCCAAACTGAGTTGCCTTATGCGCCATTGGTCAATATATCACGTGTAGCGTTCCCAATGGATGCAGATTGCCACATGGGTAGTACTTTTTGATACATGGTGGTTCTCACTTGCCGTTCAAAAAGATGGCGCTCCTTTCGATTTTTTTGAAGCGGATTTGGGAACCAAACCAGCTCGGCAATGAATCAGATTGAAGATATATGTCATAGCCAATGGTACATGCGGCCATGGGCCGGTTGGCATAATGACATTCGTTGTATACGATACGTGCGAATGATCCACCGCCCTACATGTATGTAACGACCTACCTAGCTATCTAGCTAATCGGCGGGCACACACATAGTACACCATCGATCATCCTTACGGATGCCCTCCAATCATATATCGCATGCTTTTCGTTACACACCACATCCTGGACTATGAAACGCATCCAACGCACCACGAACAATGCCCGAGGTACACATTTTAAAACGAGAGAGGCGTTAGGGCATGGCGCACATAACATTAGTACGTGTACATAACTAGTATGCGTGCGATCGTCCCTATGGGTGACCTAGCGTCGTATATCGCTCTAGCGTGTTTCGTAATGCTATTATAGACTACGACAAAAATCAAACGTATCGGAAGCGATGTCCTAGGTGCATGTTTGAGGTTCGGAGGGTGTCAGAGCCTAGCAGACTGCTGGACTTCGGGTTTAGGCTTAGTTATTATGGGCTCTGACTAGCCCCTAGCCTGACCCTGCTTCCGTCTCGTGTCCGTGACATCCTAGCACTGTACTGTACAGTAGTACAGTACAGTAGTACAGTCATCGTTTCACTGTCTGGGTTTCCGAGAGCATAAAGCTTCGGCCAGACACAAGTTATATGATGATCAGTTTGTTTCCTAGCGAGCTTAGCCGGACAGCGTATCTGTCTTCCTCGCAGGTTATAGGCCGCACCGGCTTTCCGGTGATTCTGATGATGGCACAGCGCCTTGCTGTTGCCATGTTCGGCTAAGTAGGACGTAGGAGGGGTTGAGCGCCCACTTGGGCGGTGGTGTGTTACTCTTACGGCATGGCCTTTTGACATGGCAGTGGTGGCGGCACGCGTTGTGCTCGCCTTCGCTGCGCAGGAGAAAAAAAGAAAAAGAAAAAGAAAAAGAGACACCCTTGGACGGGGTGTGGGGCTTTGTGAGTCCCCTTGACTCCTTCTTCTTTGTCCCTTAGTCTGGTTCCTTGTCTACTTTAGTTCTGTATAGTCTGTTTAGGCTTACTGCAAATCCTGTCGCTAGGTCATGTATTTTCCTGAGTAGGTGTAGGGCTTCTTGTCTGTCGAATCCTAAATGTTTGGTCAGTATTTTCTCCGTGTGTTCGTATATCGTTCCCGTATTGCCGAATACCATCACGTGTAGCGTTACCTTGTAGCCATATAGTTCTAGTAGTTTTACTAGCGGTGTGTATTTTGTGTACTTCGTCTTTAGTGCTTCCTCCCAACTCATTTCGTCTGTGTATGTTACCTCTATCAGGTGTATGTGGCCCGCTTCCGTCATTGCCTTTTGGTGTGTGTACCCAGGCTGCTCATTCCCCTTTTCAGTTCCCTCTAGCATTACTATGTCCACGTAGTGTGGTATGGTGTCCTTTCCGTGTGCTGGTGCCGGTGTGTTTCGTCCGTCCAGTCTGCATTGCCCCCTTGTGAGGAGGAAGTCTTCTATTGGTCTCCCGTTGTTCATTCCTTTCCCTTTTTTCCCCGCATGGGTTCTTATTACACATCCTCCTTTCCTGCCTTTGCTAATTGCTTTCGCTATCATTTTGGTGGTCTCATCCGACCTGCTTATTACCATGTTCCTTATCTCCCTCTCTGTGCATCCTCCCAGCACATGGGCTGTGCGTATGAATCCTCCCGCGTTTACTTGTCTGGGCATCCCGCAGCATTTGCATTTTTGCGACCTTCTCCCTCCTTGCTGCTTCTTGTATGGTCCTGCTGGTAGTTTGTTCGCCCGGCATCTTAGCAGGACTGTCACGTCTTTCTCGTTTAGGTATTCCGTTCCCTTCTTCCAGTATCCATTAGAGAGCTTGTGCATGGCTTTATCACCTTTGAGGTGCTGCATGTATTTTTCTGGCTTTTCTTGTGTTGCTGTCAGTATTTTTTCCCTCGAGGACTTTCTCCATTCCTTCACTTGGTGTACTTCCTTTTGCGCTGCTTCCTGGTCCTGTACCATTTCCTGGAGTGCTCTCCATTCTTCCTGTGCTTCCTCCTGTTGTTGGGCCATTTCTCTGAGCTCGGTTGCGGTGTCCTGCTGTGTTGTCGTGTCCACATTCTGTGTTTCCGGTAGCTTCAGTTTCTGGGTTGACCCTTGTGCAGTTTCTCCTTGGGCTTCCCTCGGTCCTTCAGCTTCCCGTGGGGCTGGTTGGTCGAGTTTTGCCTGGCTGTGGGTTCTTCTTCGTTTTTGTCTTTCTCCCTGTTCTAATGCCTCCTCTTTCTGTATTGTTCTTGTCTTCCATGCCTGTTCCTTATTCATTTCTACTCCCCGTGTGCTCTCTCGCTCTTGCCCCCTTTTTTGTTTAGCTTGTTGTGCTGTTTGTACTTGCTGCCCCTGTATTAATGCCTCCTCCTCTAATCGTTCCATCCTCTGGAGTTCCAATTCCTCTTCCTGTTCCTGTTCCCATTCTGGTTCGTCGGGCCAGGTGTCTGCCCAGGCTGTTTCTATTTCTGCAGGCTCCCGGTTTCTTTGTGCGTATTCTGCCTCCGTTCTCTCAATGCGTTGTCTTTTGGTCTCCCATTCTTCTGGTCCGGTGTCTAGTTTCCTTTTTAGTCTTTGTATTATGTTTGTTTTTCCTGTCATTTTTGCCTCCCTCACCTTTTTTGTTACATGGTTGAGTATTGCTTGGTGTCCTTCCAGTTGTCTACCTGTGGCCTCGCATATTGCCAGTAGCATCACTGTATCCGTGTTGTCGTGGTTGAGGCCGTATTCTCCTTCTTCACAGGCTCTTTTTGCCACCTCGTCCGCCATTTCATTCCCATGTATTCCCACATGCGCTTTAACCTTATATAGGGCCACTTTTGTTCCTTCCTTATTTAGCATTTGTATTTGTTTCATTATTTTCCACAGTAGGTCCCTGTGTACATGCCTTTCAAGCGTGTGCGGCCTTCTTTTCATGTTTTGTATTTGGTAGAGGGAGGTCAGACTATCCGTACATATGCTGACTTTTTCTTCTCCCGAGTTTGAGTCTAGTGTCAATGCCATATATATGGCAGTGAGCTCCGCCCTGTTAACAGTTTGGCAGCGTCCGACCCATCTTTGCATGTGGTTCATTGCCCGTTCCCCTCTTGGGTCCCAGACACCTGCCGCAGTTACGTCCTCGACTTCCCCGTTTTCCTTTTTGACTTTTCTTTGGCTTCCATCTGTGTATATCATATTGTTTCCGTCATGCCTCCTGTGGGGCTCTGGGTATCCTTTCCCTTGGCTGTCCCACCTGCTTTCTGGTGGTGGTTCTGCTTTCTCCTTTTCACCCCTTTCCCACTGCAGCCATTGGTCTCCGTTTATGTGCTCGTCCGTTGTGTCTGGGCCCGCAAATTGTAATGCCCACCTTCTTAGGGCGTCTCTGTTTATTTCCTCCCTACTCCACGTGGTGTTAGCTCTTAGTACGTCCATAGTCGTTGGCCTCGGCCCCTTATCCCCTCCTCTGTGCTCCCCTTCTTTTTCCCTGTCTTCCATCCACCGTTCAATTA
>LGRX02026637.1:0-13719 GCA_001247695.2 Cymbomonas tetramitiformis | reverse complement strand
CTATCTTCACAAAGAAGCTGTACCCCATCCGACGCCCCGCAGCCCTCTCCTCCCCCGACATCCTCCAGCTTGCATGCAGCACTCACGAGTCAGAGACCTTTGCCTATGTCAAGGTCCAGTGTGCTAAACTCAGACATCCAGTCTGGGTAAAGCTCATACACTATCTCCAACTGGCCAAAAGCCACTATGCCACTCTCATCAGCTTTCTCAAGCACAGACACAAACATGGGGCACCTAATGTCTTTTACCCGTGTTTTGCTATGTGCTCGGCTAAGCCAGCTGACCGACAGAAGTATCACCCTGCGGTCATCGTGTCTGTAGACCATAAGCCTCAGGTCCAGCACAGATACCAGGTGTACTTCGACTCTGCTGACTCACACTCCACCCAGTATGCAGACACCGATGCTGTCATCATCTCTCCAGACCAGAAGGCCATGCTCCTTGCCCTCAGGGATGCAGACTCGGACCCCGCAGACTTCCCGAGTGATGCCTTCATGGACGAGCCAGACCCTGCCACATACAAACAGGCTCGGCTCAGCCCTAATTGGAGACAGTGGCACAAAGCCATTCAGTCAGAAATTGACGGCATACTTCAGCCAGACAGGGCCGATCCAGTCACCGCCTTCCCTCCAGGCTCCACCGTCCTCCCGAGTAAGTTTGTCTTTAAGCTCAAGAAGCTGACAGACGGCTCCCTTGACAAGTTCAAGGCCAGATGCACCACCAGAGGAGACATGGACCGTACCTTCTATGAGGAGGCGGAGACCTTTGCCCCTACACCTCAGCTCACCACCTTCAGACTCCTACTAGCGCTCTGCCTGAAACACAGACTCATGCCATACCACTATGATGTCTCTCAGGCTTTCCTCCAGGCTCTAATACCTGAGGATGAGCGGTACTATGTCAGGTTTCCGAAGGGGTACATTCATCCCAAAGGATATGTAGGTGCCTATATGAAGAAGGCACTCTACGGACATCGGACCTCGGGCAGACTCTGGTCAGAGACCGCACACAGATTCATGACAGACCGCTACCCTACACTCAGCAGGTCCACATATGACGAGTGCCTATACATCGGCTGGATTGACACTCAGCTCTTCATAGTCCTCATCTATGTTGATGACTTCATTGTGGCTTGTGCCGATGAGCTGTCCAGAGCCCGCTTTCACACTGACATCATGTCCACATTTCAGGCCACCTACTCTGGTGTCCTCAACCAGTTCCTCCAGCTCAGAGTTGATGTTCAGACTGAGACACTTCCTACAGGAGAGTCATACCCGACCAGGATTGAGCTTTCACACGAGCGGAGCATCACAGATCTGTGTGCTAAGTTCAGCATAGACACGGATAAGCAGCCACCTCGATCACCGATGACAGAGGGTCTCTCCCTCCCCATTCCCTCACCTGATACCATTGACAGGTCCATTGAGACACCCCTCAGATCCTTGATCTACTCTCTGCTCTGGTTAGCCAGGACAGTCAGACCCGACATATATTACCACGTCACATATCTGGCTCAGTTCTGCCACCAGCCCACAGTTGAAGCCCTCACCGCTGCCAAACGGATTCTACACTATGCCTATTCCACCAGGGACTACACACTTGCTATGGCTATTGACTCTGTAGCACCCCAGCTCACCGCATTTTGTGACTCAGACCATGCAGGAGACACTGCCACACGGAACTCAGTTTCCGGCTACTGTCTCTACTTTCACGGTATGCTCGTTGACTGGTGGTCAAAGAAGCAGAAGTCATGCACTGCCCTTCACTCTACAGAGGCAGAGTATGTTGCCATGTCAGAGGCCTGCACCTCCGCCCTGGCCATCTATAACACACTAACAGAGTTCTTTCCCTCAGCTGAGCCCATCACCATCAATGTAGATAACTCAGCAGTTCAGACTCTAGTCACTCAGCGGGCACTCTCTTCTAAGCTCAAACACATTGAGGTTCGGTACCACGCGGTTAGGAACTGGTGTCAGGGACCCCTCAGGAAGTTTACACCGGTCTGGATTCCGACTGATGACAATCAGTCTGACATTTTCACAAAAGCCCTTCCTATCACCAAACACGCGGGGTTCCCATTATTGACAAGTTCACTGCCCGCCTATTGGATATTAAGGACCGGCGTGTTAAGCTGGTTGAGAAGCTACGAGCAGCTGAAGCACAGCAGCTACATGCCCAGCGACAACAACTACAACAACAGCAACGACAGGATGAGATTGTCCTAGCATCACTGCAGCGGCAGAACTTGATAGGGTGACCCGAGGCGAGGGAAGGTGGGCCTCTGCGAGCATGTCTATTTCTAAAGACCCGGAGGCACCAATAGGACCAGTTCTTGCCAATGCAAATGCCTGATATATGCTTGCTCCGTTCTTCGAGTATTATGATATTTGCTTACATTACCATGCCACTGCCACACACATCCACAGAATGTGGTGGTGTCACGGGGGACTAGATATACCGTACTGCCCCCTGTATGACATTCCTCGATGCATGTGACAGATGGCTGCATTATTATTCGGCTCGAGACCGCGAGTCATAGCGACAGAGACCGCGAGTCACAGCGATAGTGACTGCGAGCCACGTGTTAGAGTACTCGAGCATCACCATAGCCGTACTCGTACAGACTTACACAGCGCACGTAGCATAAGCTACTTAGACTCTCAGACTCTCATATGTGATATCTTTTACAGACATATTATCACCGTTTTCAGCCTCATATTTATGCGTACAGCGATAGTATTAAAACACGGATATATAGAATATTCTACCCTATATGTGTTTCATACTATCTATTACTAAGTTAAAACGGCCGACGAATTTGGTACAAGAAACTGCTCTTGTTTTAAGGGACTGACCCGAACAGGTGTGTTTCTGTTCCTGAACAGGATGCAGATCTCAAAGGGAGTGCCATCAATGAAAACTCTGACAGGTCCGCCATCTGAGCCAGCCGGTGTCAGTGGGTGACTGGAAGCATATGTGTGCTTCCGTGAGAAACTGAATATCTTCTTACTGCCTTTAGGATAGATGTGTAGTACCTCCATAGACCATAGTACATGTCTTGTGCCATATCTGGTGTTGTGGCATATACGGGACAATCCAGAAGTAGGTGGTGTTATGCGGGTCAAGGAGAAAGTCATGGTTGCCCTTAGTCAACATTCTGTCAATCATACTGATACTGAAGGGAATATTACCATAGAAGAACTGACCCGTCCACTGCTTGGTGTGACAATCATCTGATATAGACCAGTGCTCAAGAGCTGGATGATTGTTACCCTCGCCAACAGGCAGAGGGTCACCATACATAGATACATCAAAAGCCGGAGTACCAAGTTTAGCTGTAGCTGTAGGAGAGCCGTGAGTAGTAGCCCATTTAGTATACTCGCTATTACTCCACTGCCAGTCTGATGAGTCTCCTGTGCGGGTCCTGACAGCTGCTGAGCCGAAGCGGTGAGTATGCGGGTGCTGCGGCTCATCCCAGAGGTAATCCACCTGATTGTCTGTGATACGGTATGTCCCGCTTGAGTCCAAGTGAGTGTAAGTCATGCTGATGAAGTCTGGAGAACTGAAGCCGTGTCTGAGTATAACCCAGGTAGATAGAAGGGTCCTGGCGCCTTCTTTGAAGTGGCAGCCAGGAATAGAGTACTCATCTATCTCCCCTGATAGTATCTCACGACCGTACAGGTGTAGTGTGCAGGTCCCGTCAGTTCGGGATACAGGACCTGTCATCACCGTGGAGAAACCAATAGTGGAGGAGGTATCCAAGGCTGAGATCCTAGACCTGGTGCTTGTGATGTTGCCAGTGGCACCAGAGTCTACCACAATGCCGTCACCGTCCCGTGATAATGCATACGCCGAGACATCTGGACTACAGGTGAAGACTAGTCCAGGTGGTGGTGTGCCGTGTGCTGTCCAGGTGAAACCGAGCCACCAAGACATGTGTACCAAGGCACCACCGACGGTGATCATGATCTCTGCCAGGTGTGAGGTGGTCTGAAGGACACTGCCAGTCTCATGCAAGGCCGCTGTGCTGACACCACCGAAACCTCTGTCCAATGCACTGTCGCCTGAGAGTGACTGGAATTCCAGGAAGAAGAGAAATAGACACTGAATGATAATTGCCAGAATAGTTGCCAGAGCCAGAGCCGTGAGGTGTCGAGCCCGCCTGCGGCGGTCCTCACTGTCTGCTGTCACAGTTCCGATAGTTGCCCGGAAGAGTTGTATCTGGGAGGCGGCATCGGGCGGCATACTAGAACTGGTGAATTGGCTGTGGTCACTGTGAGAGTCTTCTGAGCCAGGTCCAGAAGAAGAGCTGTGTCCAGCCCCAAGATCTGACCAGTCCCACTCACATGAACCACTGTACCCAGTGTTACCATCCCCAGTGCCACCATCAAAGCCACCATCAGACAGTATCCCCGTCCCCGTCCCCTGGGCCCCTCCCCGTGGGCCCCCAGGTGACAGCAGTCTCAGTCTGTCCAAGGCATCCTCCTGCCCACAAGCATGCTCACATCTGCCATGGCACAGCCTAGGAAGCCGAGGACAACAAGTGTGGAGACGAGGGCATGTCTGTAGAAGGGTACACCACCCCTACCTACACCCCTACGCAGGGTAGGTCCAGTGACGGGTGGTGGGGGGTCATAGTACTGTCCTTCCCCTGAGCCACGGGGCTCAGGGCTGTCGGGCTCGTCCGAGGCCCCGACTACGGACCCCGCAGACACCCCGTGTCCGCTGGCAGGGAGGTCCATAGCCGTGGCATACAGTCCAGCTCCTGCGGTGACAGAGCACGGGCCAGAGCTGGGAGGGAAGGGCACTACCGGAGGTGGTGCTCGTGGTTCCCTTGCCTTTCGGTGCGGAATCTCTGGGCCCATCCGTGGCGCGATCCACAATCCCTTTTTCCTTCAAACCTTCCCTGGCTGACATTTCCTGATAGTCTGGTCGCCGGGACTGCGCATCCGGTACTACCAAACAACGCCCTGGCACGTGCTCCATCTGATGGACTCCTACCTCTACCAAGTCCTCGTACCAGCGAGCCTGACGTCGGCTGAGCTCCCTAGCTGGGGCGAAGAGCCACTGGAGGGGTTTGTGGTCTCCCATGAGCTTAAATGATGTAAAAATCAGATAATGTCTCCAGGTGACCGTGGTACAATGATGGATGGCACAAAGCTCCCGTTCCCCAGCGTGATAGTTCTGCTCTGCGCTGGAGAACTGCCGGCTTTCAAAGGCCAAGGGCTGCAAGCCTCGTCCCTGATTGTCAGGGTCATGACCGATGACATATGTGTCATACATGTCATACGTGTCATACCTGTCAGACATGTCATACCATGTCATGTCATATATTTATGACAGTCGACAGTATGGTCGACCATGACTGTACATGTCGAGTCGCGTCATATATTTATGACAGTCGTCAGTACGGTCGACGATGACTGTACATGTCGCCAGATGATAATGTCATATCATCAGGCATTCCTGTCATCGAGAGTTCGTATGTCGAACTCGAAGATGGCAAAGCAAAGATACATCTTGAATACAAACAAGAACCATCTTGGCTTTCAGCATGCGCGGAACTCGCATGCGCAGCATGAACGAACTAGTCGTTATTACCATGCTGGTCGTTCAACCTACGTCTCGGGTTCACAACCCAATGGCGGTACCATCTAAGATGATGGGAGACGTAAGGTACAAAAGTGAGGAAGCGTTGTGCTTCAGCAGATCTTCTTACAGAGACTGCACTCACAAACCCGCTCATCCGTACACTTGCATTGCTGTTCAACTTTGCAGTGTTTATTTTGTATACTGATAATATATTTACGGCGCTTGTCTACATAGCCGTATCAGATGGTATTCTAAAAGTCGTCAAGGCACGATACTCGAGAACTCAAGTGGGTGCAGCGATAGACGTAGTATATTTAATATTGTTCGCAGGTTTGCAGGTGGGCGCATATCAACAGCGCTCGCATAATATTGAATATCTGCAGGGCGAATAATATACACTCGCATATCGACAGCGCAGAGATTGCGCGAGGAGATTTCTCGCAGCATATACGCGGAAACAGCTGATCGCACACATACGCGATAAGGTGTGCGCAGGGCATATATCGACGCAGCAATGAAACGCATTCGCATAAATGGTTCGCAAATATATGCATGTTCGCAGATGCGATAAATCAGCGGCGAAATCGTTTTCGCGTGGAAAATCATCAGCGCAGTATCACGATTTTCATAATTGCACAAAATTGCTTCATGCATGTTGATGCGCGATGGTCATTAATTTACAGATGGCAGCATGCGCGATGGTCGCATAATTCTACAGAAGTGAATCGCAGCATGCGCGCGCTTGTATGATTCACCTTCGAAAATTGTCCAGAATGATACATTACATACTGGTCATCGACAGAATTTTGATTCGTATACATGTCAGCGCTCGCATTCGTATGCGACGTATATCAGTGATTTTTGCAAATAATTCCTTCGCACTGTTTACAATATCAGCGTGTACAATGATTATGGCCTGTCAGCACGATATACGTTCTTCATGATTTCGTCACATGCGAAGAACGTTCGATTTTAGCGCGTACAATTTTTGATGTGTTTACATGCAGTGAGAAGCACATATGTCTAAGCTCGTCGAAATCATATGCAGAATGACTGTATACATGATCGTTATTATGCTTTGGATACATTACCACTATGTTGCTGTGAAAGTATCATTATCATACTGCAGCAAATTCCAAAGTGTTCTGATGGCTGCACAAATACTTTAATCATCAACATTATTCTTATTAGCATCACAATGATCTGTTCACAACATGTGTGTGCGAATCAGCACACACACACATGCACTTATTTCACTTACAGCAATCATCAACATGCAGTGCATACACTTTTATACTATGCACATATCTTATGCTGAATAATTGCATTGATTGTGAATTGTACATGCTTTATTATACTGTACAGCTTGATCACGATACCAGCTGTAGTACATAGAGCATAAGCATATTGCAGTGAATGCTAGTCTATATTCGAATCCATGTAGCAAAGGGTGCCTGAAAGTAATCTCAACACCATAATTAGTTTGTCATGTCCTGGTGGAGCCGAGATGCTCTCCAGATCACATGTACATTCTATGGTGGATTACTGGATGGAATGCTCACCTGAGCTTCATGTAAAAATCTATCAAGCAACTCATTTTGTAATGAGATTAGCATGGAATTACAATGATCCCTAAACTTGATATATCATGTTAGATGTAATCAGTACATGGTATGCTGACTGTCTTGCATGATAAATTGTCTAGGATATTGTGATATCCAGAACATATTCTGCAGAGTGTGTACAAGTAAACACACACACACACTGACATAAGTACTAATCAGCAGTACTACACACTGCATATACACTAGCATTCATTATACATGTTGAGATTCACTGACTCAGAGTGAATAGATCAACTATATTATATATGGTAATATGGATACCACTTTCCAAACACATGTGCGTGGAAAGTGTCAATGATGGCGATACATAAGGGAACAGGATAAGACAACATGCTGTAGGGCTGGATGGAGTTATCTCCAGACCCGAAGGCAAAATACTGCACCCATAAAACAGCTGGTAACTGTTGGGTGCAGTCCACTCGTCTCATCCCACATATCATCGCTGGAGCAACTACAACAACTACGTTGCATATGAATTGACAGTTGAATCAGACTTGATCAGATCAATTGCATGCAACATACAGATCAGTATTTACATGATATCTGACAATAGTGTTAAGGACAACCACACACATATAAATGTGCTGTGTCAAGTTGCTGTGATTGTATCCAGCAAAGTCCAGATTTGTTCTAAATAAGATATATCACTTTGATAAATCTTAAGAGCACAGACCTATGCTCAAAACAAATCATAGGTTGAGAAATATCACTAAAGTGGGTGTATCCACTTAAGTTGATAAATCTATACATAATCAGAAAAGTACATTTGCTGTGCATGGGTTTGAATCAGTAAAACCCAGAATGCTGTCAACCATAAATGTTGATATACAGCACAACTCACTTATTTGCTATGAAATTTGTCATATGCAAAAGTGAAGTTCCTTACAGTGATTCTGTACTTACATTCCATATATACACTGAGATATGTCACTAAAGCAATATTTCAGATAGCTGAAAAAGCTGTAAAATGGGTAAAAATGCTCCACGTTTAATTTCAAAATGAAAAATGTGTGCCCATTTTATTTAAAATTATGATTTTATACCTATTGAGGTATCAGGAAATCATAATGACACATGTCATATCTGTGTGACACCCTAAATATTAGGTGTTGAATATATAGGGGTATACATATTGCTGTAACAATAAATCGCTCAAAATGCTGTACGTAAAACACATTTTGAAAATTTCGGATTGATTTTTTTTTGCTGAAATGAATGTTTATATATCAAATAACAATCCCTGATTTATGCAGCATGTGTAACGCCCTGTAACAACCCTAAAATTAAATGTGTGTAACAGAGGTGTAACGTACCTTCGAAAACCACCTTACATTTATGTAGGTATTAAATGCAGTTTTGCTTAAAAATCTTTGCAAAAACATTATACTGCTTATTTTTTACCTGTATTAGGGTTACTGATAACATGTAACACCCTAATCACATTATTGGGTAACAGGGCCACTGTAACCACATATGCCCTAAAATGCCACTATTATTTCGAAAAACTTCGTTTTTTGGCATTATTATATCATGCTAAATCATCACAGACATTATAATACTGTGGGCAACAACCCTAGAACTGTAGGGCAACAACCCAAAAACTGCAGGGCTACAACCCAAGGACTGTAGGGCTGCAACCCTAAAACTGTAACAGCTGCTTCCTATAGGAATGCATGCTGAATGAGGTATTGGCAATTGACAACTGCCACTATATTACACACTTCCTTGAGGGGGGAAGAAGGTGGATATATGTACATGTATAACCTCATCATAATATACAGATATACCATATATAACATAGGTATATATATATCAACACACACTCAGTTAGCTGAAGATATTTTGGTGTTGTGTTTTGTTTTTCTTAGATGGCAGAAGCAGAAGATCCAGATATTCCACCCATCAATGCAGATCCGTCTACATGGTTCTTTGACATCTTAGGCTCATATGATGCATACAGTCGGTTCAAGATCCCAAAATGGCTCGTTGGTTATGATAATACCCAGACCAGATTCGACAAGATAGGGTACTTCGACAATATCAGCCGCATGAAGCCTGATATGAGCAGATATCGGGATTCTGAAAACGAGCCTAAGGAACCAGATGATGAATATACTGCAGACAATCCTCCAATGGTCTTCACAGATCCAGATGCAGATCCAGCACCAGCACCAGCACCACCCAGTTTGGTTCCCAAGGTGAAAATGACACCACGAAAGGAATACAAATCAGGAATGGACGCAGAGGTTTGGTTGGAAACCGTGGATAGATACTTCCAATTCACGTATCCAGGAGTTCCAGACAAAGACCTGATCACAGTTTTCCTGACCCTCATACAGAATAATGACCGACACTATTTCCAGGTCGTGGCAAATCAACCAGATGCCACATATGCAGGGATCAGAGGGATTTTTCTCAGACAGTTTGGTAACCCCCATAAAAGATCAGTGGCCAAAAAACACCTAATGTCACTGATTCAAGGAAACCAGATTTTCTCAGATTATCTACGCACATTCACTTCACTGGCTGCATTGGCAGCAGTTGAACTGGAAGATGTGTTGATAAAGGACAGATTTGTCAACAGCATAGATCCAGAACTTCGCAGACAGTTCCATTTACGATTCCTGACAGAGACAGAAAGGAATAATATGTCGTGGTCACTAACCACACAGATACTGCTCGACTTGAACTATGTCATTCATTCGAAGCAGTCAGAGACTCTTCACTATCGAGGGCAGAAGGAACAGTCATCTGGAGGTCCAGCCAAGAAGGATAAGGACAGAGGACGTGGCCAGAAGCCATACGACAGATCCAACAAAAATCGGAATTGGAATCAGAATGGCAGCCAAAACTCCAATCAGAATCGGAACAAAGGAAAAGGTGGTAAAGGCAAAGGCAAAGGAAAAGGAAAATCACAGAATAATAAGACCTGCCATCGTTGTGATCGTGTTGGTCACATCGAGAAGGACTGTTTTGCCACCAGGACCAATGATGGAAAGGAGATCAAGGGTAAGCCACCAGCTCAGAATCCTTTTCAGAATCAGAGACAGCCACAGAAGAATCAGGGTGCTAAGGATGGGTCTGGCAAACTCATCAATACGATCAACACCTTGGTCAAGGAACTGAAAAATCAGCATAGCATCAATACAGCAGTTGCAACTCCAGATCCAGTTCCATCAGCTCCAGCTCCTCAGGGAAACTCTCAGGGTACTGCGCAGGTACCGGTGATGAGAGCACCCCGAGGGTAGATCAGCCTGAAGATGCCACTGAAGCAAGTGGCCGGATTGAGAGTATCTCAGAGGAAGTCCTATCCAGTCTGACATTGCAGTTTCAGCAGATGGACAATCCCACAGAACACATCGCACAGATGCAGTCTCAGACAGCACAGCTGAAATCACAGAAGAAGCTGTTGTTGTATAAAGGGAAAGTTTATGGACAGAGTACTCACATTTTGGTAGATCCAGGAGCCACATCGTCTTTCATCGACAGACAATTCGCTGCTCAGCTTGGTATAGCTCCCACAGATTCTTCATCATTTTCAGTGGGATTGGCTGGAGGAAGCCAACTACCATGCACATCCTATCTTCCCAAGGCTACATTTTCTTTGGGCAAGTATAATGATACAGAAGATTTCTACATCATTGACATGAAACCATTCACTGTCATTCTGGGTCAAGATTGGTTGGAGAGGAGGAATCCACACATTGACTTTCAGACCAAAAATCTGACGATCACTAGGAAGCATTCATCAGGCTCCAGTATTCGCACAGTATTGTCCAGAGTTGAGCAGACTCCAGACTCAGATGGCCTTCCTGAAATGGAATTGGTCAGCGCCACCACTATGAGAAAACATCTCCGTCGCATTCGATCCAGTGGTTCGGCTGAAGAAGCCGTAGCATATCTCTTTTTCCTCTCCGAGGTCGATGGTGAATTGGTCTTTGCAGCAGCAGACTCAGACACCACAATGGAAGACCCCGAGGTCACAGCATCACGTGATCAAGTGAGAGAAGACTTTTCAGACGTATTCCAGGAGGATCTTCCGGCTGGTCATAGGCCAGAACGGTTTGAAGGTGGATATCATAGAATCGACATCGAACCTGGACATAAGCCTCCATCACAGCCAGTGCGCACCATTCCAGCACCCATGATGGAGGAGCTCAAACGGCAAATCATAAAATATGTCGAGTTGGGTATCCTTCGTCCATCATCATCGCCATATGGGTGCCCAATCATTTTCGCTCCTAAGCCAGGGGGAAAGTGGAGGATGTGTTGTGATTATCGTGCCCTGAATAACATCACCATAAAGGACACGTATCCACTACCACCACATGACACCCTATTAGAGCAGCTGAAGGGAGCACGCTGGTTCAGTAGATTTGATTTCAACCAGTTCTTCCACCAAATCCCCATTCATCCAGACGACATTCATAAAACTGCTATTCGCACCAGATACGGTTCTTATGAATGGACAGTTATGCCTTTTGGATTGACCAATGCTCCTGCAACAGCACTTCGTGTAGGAAATCGGGCATTCTTTGACTTCATCGACCAGTTCCTTGTCATATTCATGGACGACACTATTGTATACAGTCCAGATTTTGACAGCCATGTGAAGCATGTTCGACAGTTCCTCCAGCGTTGCAGAGATCACCAGTTCTACATCAGGCCTTCCAAGGTGGAGTTGTTCGTCAGATCTATAGACTTTATCGGACATCACATCTCTGAAGCAGGCCTATCCATCATCGAAGACAGAATCAGAGCAGTCATGGCAATTCAGCCTCCAGTGTCTTATGGTCCCACCGTTGGAAAGCAGCCTCTACGCCGTATGGCTAAAGATGGCAAGTCATCCCTTCGGTCATTCTTGGGTATGGCTGGTCAATTTAGGAGATTCATACCAAAGTTCTCCAAAGTTGCCGAACCTCTCAATCGTCTCCTTAAAGATAATGCAGAGTTTGTCTGGGAAACTGAGCAGCAGCAGGCATTTGATAACCTCAAAAGTGCCATCTGTAATGCTCCAGTATTGCAGCTTCCAGATCAGAAACTGCCATCTATTATGGAGGTCGATGGATCAGGCACACACGTTGGTCAAGTAATACTCCAGGATCAAGGAAAAGGTATGAAGCCATGTGGTTATCACAGCGTCACTCTATCCGATACACAGAGACGTTGGCCTATTCCTGAGATCGAGCTATTTGCCATTGTGGAAGGCTTCCGATTCTTTCGCCACATCTTGTTGGGAGCTCCTGAGACTATTGTACGCTCAGATCATCAGCCACTGGTTTATTTCCAGACCAAATCCACACTGAGCCCCAAGCAGGCACGGTGGTTGGATGAGCTCTCTGAATACAACTTCCGTATAGAGCACATTGCTGGCGAGAAGAATAAGGTTGCAGACGCACTCACGCGTATCTCTGCACTCTTTGAACTTACTGATTGTCTTCATCATATGGACATCAGCGAGGTCATTCCATCTGCAGATCCTACATTCATTGCTCTTATATCTTCTTCATCAGCTCATCAGCTACACGACATCATTATATCCGAGTATGATCGTGACACATTTGCACAGACTATTTTGGCTAAACTGACATCATCGACTTCATCACAGTCAGTCAGCAGCTACAGCTTCGAGCTCATTCAGGGGTTGATTTATCGTAAGACCATATATGGCAGACAGCTGTACATTCCACCAACAGCTAAAGTCCCCACAGATGACGGTGAGATCACACAACTTCGCCACATTCTTCTTCATGAGTGCCACTCAGCCACTATTTCTGGTCATGTAGGCAAAAATCGCATGCTTCATCTTCTGCGTAGCCGATATTATTGGCCAGGAATGACAACGGCAGCCATCAAGTACATTCGGGAGTGCCCCGTTTGTCAGCGCCAGAAAACGAGGCGACACAAGCCTTATGGTCAGGCACGCATACGATATTCTGTGCCTAAGACAAAATGGCTTGATGTATCTCTTGATTGGATCACTGACCTGCCTATCACCACTAATGGGCACGACAGTATATTTGTGGTAATGTGCCAATTCTCTCATCGTTGTCATCTCATTCCCTTCAGCATGACCTGGACAGCTCAGCATACTGCTTCTATCTATATGCAGCATATCTTCAAGCTCCATGGTCTTCCAAGGAACATCATCTCAGATCGAGACCCCAGATTCACCTCTATATTCTGGCAGACACTGTGGAAATCCACTGGTACGAGATTGTCCATGACATC
This sequence comes from Cymbomonas tetramitiformis, assembly GCA_001247695.2. Taxonomy (NCBI): domain Eukaryota; kingdom Viridiplantae; phylum Chlorophyta; class Pyramimonadophyceae; order Pyramimonadales; family Pyramimonadaceae; genus Cymbomonas; species Cymbomonas tetramitiformis. The sequence continues at coordinate 271 of LGRX02026637.1, read as the reverse complement.
GTCACACCATCCACAGTCGAATGCTGCCAATGAGAGGAGCCATGCCTTCATTGAGGACATCCTCAGGTAATTTTCAAATTGTTGATTCATGATATGATTTCACCATCCTCTGGTTTATAAACTGATTAAGTAGTATTTTTTCATTTTCAGGTGTTGTTGCAATGATACTTCAGCCAATTCGTGGGAGGACAAGTTGCCTCTGGTGGAGTTTGCAATTAACAATACCGTTTCTGCATCAACTGGTTATTCACCATTTTATCTCGACTCGATG
>LGRX02026636.1:0-27006 GCA_001247695.2 Cymbomonas tetramitiformis | reverse complement strand
ATATTTTAGATAGCTGAAAAAGCTGTAAAATGGGTAAAAATGCTCCACGTTTAATTTCAAAATGAAAAATGTGTGCCCATTCTATTTAAAATTATGATTTTATACCTATTGAGGTATCAGGAAATCATAATGACACATGTCATATCTGTGTGACACCCTAAATATTAGGTGTTGAATATATAGGGGTATACATATTGCTGTAACAATAAATCGCTCAAAATGCTGTACGTAAAACACATTTTGAAAATTTCGGATTGATTTTTTTTTGCTGAAATGAATATTTATATATCAAATAACAATCCCTGATTTATGCAGCATGTGTAACGCCATGTAACAACCCTAAAATTAAATGTGTGTAACAGGGGTGTAACGTACCTCCTGAAAACCACCTTACATTTATGTAGGTATTAAATGCAGTTTTGCTTAAAAATCTTTGCAAAAACATTATACTGCTTTTTTTTCCCTGTATTAGGGTTACTGATATCATGTAACACCCTAATCACCATATTGAGTAACAGGGCCACTGTAACCACATATGCCCTATAATGCCACTATTATTTCGAAAAACTTCGTTTTTTGGCATTATTATATCATGCTAAATCATCACAGACATGATAATACTGTGGGCAACAACCCAAGAACTGTGGGCAACAACCCAAGAACTGTAGGGCAACAACCCAAAAACTGCAGGGCTACAACCCAAGGACTGTAGGGCTGCAACCCTAAAACTGTAACAGCCGTTTCCTATAGGAATGCATGCTGAATGAGGTATTGGCAATTGACAACTGCCACTATATTACACACTTCCTTGAGGGGGGAAGAAGGTGGATATATGTACATGTATAACCTCATCATAATATACAGATATACCATATATAACATAGGTATATATATATCAACACACACTCAGTTAGCTGAAGATATTTTGGTGTTGTGTTTTGTTTTTCTTAGATGGCAGAAGCAGAAGATCCAGACATTCCACCCATCAATGCAGATCCGTCTACATGGTTCTTTGACATCTTAGGCTCATATGATGCATACAGTCGGTTCAAGATCCCAAAATGGCTCGTTGGTTATGATAATACCCAGGACCAGATTCGACAAGATAGGGTACTTCGACAATATCAGCCGCATGAAGCCTGATATGAGCAGATATCGGGATTCTGAAAACGAGCCTAAGGAACCAGATGATGAATATACTGCAGACAATCCTCCAATGGTCTTCACAGATCCAGATGCAGATCCAGCACCAGCACCACCCAGTTTGGTTCCCAAGGTGAAAATGACACCACCAAAGGAATACAAATCAGGAATGGACGCAGAGGTTTGGTTGGAAACCGTGGATAGATACTTCCAATTCACGTATCCAGGAGTTCCAGACAAAGACCTGATTACAGTTTTTCTGACCCTCATACAGAATAATGACCGACACTATTTCCAGGTTGTGGCAAATCAACCAGATGCCACATATGCAGGGATCAGAGGGATTTTCCTCAGATAGACAGTTTGGTAACCCCCATAAAAGATCAGTGGCTAAAAAACACCTAATGTCACTGATTCAAGGAAACCAGACTTTCTCAGATTATCTACGCACATTCACTTCACTGGCTGCATTGGCAGCAGTTGAACTGGAAGATGTGTTGATAAAGGACAGATTTGTCAACAACATAGATCCAGATCTTCGCAAACAGTTCCATTTACGATTCCTGACAGAGACAGAAAGGAATAATATGTCGTGGTCACTAACCACACAGATACTGCTCGACTTGAACTATGTCATTCATTCAAAGCAGTCAGAGACTCTTCATTATCGAGGGCAGAAGGAGCAGTCATCTGGAGGTCCAGCCAAAAAGGATAAGGACAGAGGACGTGGCCAGAAGCCATATGACAGATCCAACAAAAATCGGAATTGGAATCAGAATGGCAGCCAGAACTCCAATCAGAATCGGAACAAAGGAAAAGGTGGTAAAGGCAAAGGCAAAGGAAAAGGAAAAGGAAAATCACAGAATAATAAGACCTGCCATCGTTGTGATCGTGTTGGTCACATCGAAAAGGATTGTTTTGCCACCAGGACCAATGATGGAAAGGAGATCAAGGGTAAGCCACCAGCTCAGAATCCTTTTCAGAATCAGAGACAGCCACAGAAGAATCAGGGTGCTAAGGATGGGTCTGGCAAACTCATCAATACGATCAACACCTTGGTCAAGGAACTGAAAAATCAGCATAGCATCAATGCAGCAGTTGCAGCTCCAGCTCCAGTTCCATCAGCTCCAGCTCCTCAGGGAAACTCTCAGGGTACTGCGCAGGTACCGTTGATGAGAGCACCCCGAGGGTAGATCAGCCTGAAGATGCCACTGAAGCAAGTGGCCGGGTTGAGAGTATCTCAGAAGAAGTCCTATCCAGTCTGACATTGCAGTTTCAGCAGATGGACAATCCCACAGAACACATCGCACAGATGCAGTCTCAAACAGCACAGCTGAAATCACAGAAGAAGCTGTTGTTGTATAAAGGGAAAGTTTATGGACAGAGTACTCACATTTTGGTAGATCCAGGAGCCACATCGTCTTTCATCGACAGACAGTTCGCTGCTCAGCTTGGTATAGCTCCCACAGATTCTTCATCATTTTCAGTGGAATTGGCTGGAGGAAGCCAACTACCATGCACATCCTATCTTCCCAAGGCTACATTTTCTTTGGGCAAGTATAAGGATACAGAAGATTTCTACATTATTGACATGAAACCATTCACTGTCATTCTGGGTCAAGATTGGTTGGAGAGGAGGAATCCACACATTGACTTTCAGACCAAAAATCTGACGATCACTAGGAAGCATTCATCAGGCTCCAGTATTCGCACAGTATTGTCCAGAGTTGAGCAGACTCCAGACTCAGACTCAGATGGCCTTCCTGAAATGGAATTGGTCAGCGCCACCACCATGAGAAAACATCTCCGTCGCATTCGATCCAGTGGTTCGGCTGAAGAAGCCGTAGCATATCTCTTTTTCCTCTCCGTGGTCGATGGTGAATTGGTCTTTGCAGCATCAGACTCAGACACCACAATGGAAGACCCCGAGATCACAGCAGCACGTGATCAAGTGAGAGAAGACTTTTCAGACGTATTCCAGGAGGATCTCCCAGCTGGTCATAAGCCAGAAAGGTTTGAAGGTGGATATCATAGAATCAACATCGAACCTGGACATAAGCCTCCATCACAGCCATTGCGTACCATTCCAGCACCCATGATGGAGGAGCTCAAACGGCAAATCATAAAATATGTCGAGTTGGGTATCCTTCGTCCATCATCATCGCCATATGGGTGCCCAATCATTTTCGCTCCTAAGCCAGGGGGGAAGTGGAGGATGTGTTGTGATTATCGTGCCCTGAATAACATCACCATAAAGGACACGTATCCACTACCACCACATGACACCCTACTAGAGCAGCTGAAGGGAGCACGCTGGTTCAGTAGATTTGATTTCAACCAGTTCTTCCACCGAATCCCCATTCATCCAGACGACATTCATAAAACTGCTATTCGCACCAGATACGGTTCTTATAAATGGACAGTTATGCCTTTCGGATTGACCAATGCTCCTGCAACAGCACTTCGTGTAGGAAATTGGGCATTCTTTGACTTCATCGACCAGTTCCTTGTCATATTCATGGACGACACTATTGTATACAGTCCAGATTTTGACAGCCATGTGAAGCATGTTCGACAGTTCCTCCAGCGTTGCAGAGATCACCAGTTCTACATCAGGCCTTCCAAGGTGGAGTTGTTCGTCAGATCTATAGACTTTATCGGACATCACATCTCTGAAGCAGGCCTATCCATCATCGAAGACAGAATCAGAGCAGTCATGGCAATTCAGCCTCCAGTGTCTTATTGTCCCACCGTTGGAAAGCAGCCTCTACGCCGTATGGCTAAAGATGGCAAGTCATCCCTTCGGTCATTCTTGGGCATGGTCGGTCAATTTAGGAGATTCATACCAAAGTTCTCCAAAGTTGCCGAGCCTCTCAATCGTCTCCTTAAAGATAATGCAGAGTTTGTCTGGGAAACTGAGCAGCAGCAGGCATTTGATAATCTCAAAAGTGCCATCTGTAACGCTCCAGTATTGCAGCTTCCAGATCAGAAACTGCCATCTATTATGGAGGTCGATGGATCAGGCACACACGTTGGTCAAGTAATACTCCAGGATCAAGGAAAAGGTATGAAGCCATGTGGTTATCACGGCGTCACTCTATCCGATACACAGAGACGTTGGCCTATTCCTGAGATCGAGCTATTTGCCATTGTGGAAGGCTTCCGATTCTTTCGCCACATCTTGTTGGGAGCTCCTGAGACTATTGTACGCTCAGATCATCAGCCACTGGTTTATTTCCAGACCAAATCCACACTGAGCCCCAAACAGGCACGGTGGTTGGATGAGCTCTCTGAATACAACTTCCGTATAGAGCACATTGCTGGCGAAAAGAATAAGGTTGCAGACGCACTTACGCGTATCTCTGCACTTTTTGAACTTACTGATTGTCTTCATCATATGGACATCAGCGAGGTCATTCCATCTGCAGATCCTACATTCATTGCTCTTATATCTTCTTCATCAGCTCATCAGCTACACGACATCATTATATCCGAGTATGATCGTGACACATTTGCACAGACTATATTGGCTAAGCTGACATCATCGACTTCGTCACAGTCAGTCAGCAGCTACAGCTTCGAGCTCATTCAGGGGTTGATCTATCGTAAGACCATATATGGCAGACAGCTGTACATTCCACCAACAGCTAAAGTCCCCACAGATGACGGCGAGATCACACAACTTCGCCACATTCTTCTTCATGAGTGCCACTCAGCCACTATTTCTGGTCATGTAGGCAAAAATCGCATGCTTCATCTTCTGCGTAGCCGGTATTATTGGCCAGGAATGACAACGGCAGCCATCAAGTACATTCGGGAGTGCCCCGTTTGTCAGCGCCAGAAAACGAGGCGACACAAGCCTTATGGTCAGGCACATATACGATATTCCGTGCCTAAGACAAAATGGCTTGATGTATCTCTTGATTGGATCACTGATCTGCCTATCACCACTAATGGGCACGACAGTATATTTGTGGTAATGTGCCAATTCTCTCATCGTTGTCATCTCATTCCCTTCAGCATGACCTGGACAGCTCAGCATACTGCTTCTATCTATATGCAGCATATCTTCAAGCTCCATGGTCTTCCGAGGAACATCATCTCAGATCGAGACCCCAGATTCACCTCTACATTCTGGCAGACACTGTGGAAATCTACTGGTACGAGATTGTCCATGACATCGTCACACCATCCACAGTCGAATGCTGCCAATGAGAGGAGCCATGCCTTCATTGAGGACATCCTCAGGTAATTTTCAAATTGTTGATTCATGATTTGATTTCACCATCCTCTGGTTTATAAACTGATTAAGTAGTATTTTTTTTCATCTTCAGGTGTTGTTGCAATGATACTTCAGCCAATTCGTGGGAGGACAAGTTGCCTCTGGTGGAGTTTGCAATTAACAATACCGTTTCTGCATCAACTGGTTATTCACCATTTTATCTCGACTCGATGGCGCAACCACTTTCGCCTCATGACCTGGTTATCACTATTCCTCCAGAAGCTCCTGTTCCAATACAAAGAGCTATTCGAGATCATTTTGACCAGTACTCGGCTGTTCATGCCAACGCGGTAGATAACATTTCCCGAGCAGCAGAAATTAGCCAAGCCAGATTCAATAAGACTCACATGCCTTAGCAGTTTGCAGTTGGGCAGAAAGTTCTTTTACGGACCGAGTTTATTCAATGGACTGGTTTGACAGAGGCAGGCAGACACTTTAAGCAGCCATATATTGGGCCGTTCACCATTTCCAAAGTGCTTAGCCATGGACGTGCATACGAGTTAGATTTCGGAGATCTTGATATCCGTATTCATCCGGTACAGCCTGTTTCCAGATTAGAGCTGTACAACGACTCGATCCAAGCACCTTTGCCACTGCCACAGATGATCACCGAAGAAGGGCAACCACTATTTGAGATATCACATATACTCTCGGATAAGTTCACTAGAGGTGTCAAATACTATTTAGTACGATATGCAGGCTACGGTCCTGAGCATGACACCTGGGTCAAAGCCACAGAGCTGACCAATGCAGCAGACATTATAGCTGCCTATGAAGGCTAGACATTATATTAAGCCTGATGCCCTTACTTCTTGTAATATATACTAATACATGTCGATCATCTATATAACCTTGCTCTTAATGTTTATCATTATGTTGCATTGAAGCGGGAATTGATCCTTCCTTGCTAAAGGTGTAGTGAGCCTTGTTCAAAATCATACCCTTGCACAGATACGCACACATGCGAGATATCATATCTGTGGATAAATAAAAACTGCTAAATGCTACCTTTGCCAAAACCGTGGTTTGTCATCGGATTCTTGGCCAGTCATCCGAAGCTACCGGAGACATTGACTGAGGTAGACGGAGTTGTGATCCTAAGTTGTGCTTGACAAACATAACTGAATAAATTTCACATTAGTACGTGGCGAATCCAATCTCACTCATCGCGATAGATGTTCGTCAAAGCGTGCGTACTGGACAAAAACATTGAGGAGTTGAGCAGACCGGTTGAGGATTATAAGTCCAATTCCGTTAAGCAGGGCCGCTCCGTTTGCATTAAAAACAAGCCCCAAAAATCGGGCTCCCCATCGCCACCTAGGATCCTCCAAAGTAGCTTAAGGAGGGGAGGAAGGGTTGGGTGCACTATATCAGGCCGAGAATCGTTCGATTATAAATTGTTAAATCGTGGGATCATCGTTCGCGCAAAGCGACGACGGCTAGCGCAAATAATCCGTAACGTAGACTTCGGATGCTTTGAATCGTCTAGTACATACACGATAACGTGTGGATCAATCAGTAATCCAGCGTCAATCTGTATCACGAAAACGCTCTTCATTGAACCTTGAAACGTCACTCTGAAATACGATGCGATTTCCAGAAAGGTGGGCTACATCCTAAGAACTGTAAGGTGAGGGACTAAAGTGGACTCAGTTCCCCCCAATAACCTAAAAACACCATGAGGGACGCCTCAAATCGGTGTAAGAAGACTGGTACCAGCAAGAAGCGACAACAACAAAGACATCATAGACATATACAAAGGTATGCCCGTTGTGAGGTCACAACTCTTTTAAGAGGGGAGATCTGTCAGGGTCATGACCGATGACATATGTGTCATACATGTCATACCTGTCATACCTGTCAGACACGTCATACCATGTCATGTCATATATTATGACAGTCGGTCGCGTCATATATCATTATGACAGTCGGTCGCGTCATATATTATTATGACAGTCGACAGTATGGTCGACCATGACTGTACATGTCGAGTCGCGTCATATATTTATGACAGTCGTCAGTACGGTCGACGATGACTGTACATGTCGCCAGATGATAATGTCATATCATCAGGCATCCCTGTCATCGAGAGTTCGTATGTCGAACTCGAAGATGGCAAAGCAAAGATACATCTTGAATACAAACAAGAACCATCTTGGCTTTCAGCATGCGCGGAACTCGCATGCGCAGCATGAACGAACTAGTCGTTATTACCATGCTGGTCGTTCAACCTACGTCTCGGGTTCACAACCCAATGGCGGTACCATCTAAGATGATGGGAGACGTAAGGTACAAAAGTGAGGAAGCGTTGTGCTTCAGCAGATCTTCTTACGGAGACTGCACTCACAAACCCGCTCATCCGTACACTTGCATTGCTGTTCAACTTTGCAGTGTTTATTTTGTATACTGATAATATATTTACGGCGCTTGTCTACATAGCCGTATCAAGAGAGACCCCGTGGATTCCCGGCATTGTGTCGCCCAAGCCTTAGACAGTTTGCAACTCTTGCCTTAGCCCGTGGATGCTAGATGTTTGGGCAGCGCCCTATGCACGGATGTGCTGCTAGCTAGGTTGAAAAAGGCCCCCTCGGCCTGGACACTCTAGTAACATTGGGTTAGGGATTAGGGTTTGCATGGACTTTGCATGGCCACTCACTCCTTCGGGGTGAGGTGGTGTCATGGGAGAACAGACTTTCCCCCCACTGTTAGGGGGGGGTTCTGGTCTCTCCTCGTTTCACCCCTCGCCTTGAGTGACCTGCAATTGTCATCTGTCATTCGTCCCGGTACCGATCGCCCGACTCGCACCGATAAAACACTCAATTATTTTATCTTATGCAGCTTAGACCGATTGTGCCACCACCTGTTCTCTGGTATTCCTGCGGAATCAATGATATATTACCTATATATCTATATCACTTTTTCCCTGACAAATCTGTTAATTTATGACCGTTTAAAGTCTGCCAAGTGTTAGTATCCGGTAAAACTGTTAATCCGAGTGCCACGTGTATGATTCCTATTAAAAGTGTTAATTTTCTGTTAATATTCCTTACATGTGTAACGATCTCGCGAGGGGGGGCTATTTCAACTCCCTCCGGCACCCCTCCGATTAAGTGTTAACATTCTGTTAAACTTGTGTTAAATTAACATTCTGTTAACATTCTGTTAACATGAATTATATAATTCCTTAACGTTTTCCCATGCCAATCATTATTTACCATCGGGATTTATAATCGGCACAATCGATAGATAATCGATTACTTGGACATTTATATGTATTTTGTTATAAATTAAATATGGAACACCAAAACCTGCACAATCGATAGTTAGACATTGCAATCCGATAATCGGCGATAAATACGATATATCGATAGTATCGGTTATCGGAAATATCGATATAGAGCCTTGACAGATATACTACATGTATATAACATACAGATATACTATACGTGTATAACATAGATATATATACCATATATACACACACACACACTCAGACAATTGAGGTAATTTTGGTGTTGTGTTTTGCTTTTTAGATGGCAGACGAATCAGACATTCCAGCTATCAATGCAGATCCGTCGACATGGTTCTTTGACATCTTAGGTTCCTATAATGCCTACAGTCGGTTCAAGATACCCAAGTGGCTCGCTGGTTATGATAATACCCAGACCAGATTCGACCAGATAGGGTACTTCGATAATATCAGTCGCATGAGGCCCGACATGAGCAGATATAGAGATCCTGAGAATGAACCACTGGAACCAGACGATGAGTATACAGCAGATAATGCTCCAATAGTTTTCACAGATCCTGATGATGATTCTATACCAGCACCAGCTCCATCCACTTTAGTTCCAAAGGTGAAAATGACACCACCTAAGGAATTTGAAGCAGGACAGGATGCAGAGGTATGGTTGGACACAGTGGATAGATATTTCCAGTTCACTTATCCAGGAGTTCCAGACAAGGACCTGATCACAGTATTCCTGACACTCATACAAAACAACGACCGACATTATTTCCAGGTTGTGGCAAATCAACCAGATGCCACATATGAGAAGGTCAGAAGAGTTTTCCTCAGTCAGTTTGGCAACCCCCATAAAAGATCAGTGGCTAAAAAACACCTAATGGCACTGCATCAAGGGAACCAGACTTTCTCAGATTATCTACGCACGTTCACGTCACTGGCTGCATTGGCAGCAGTTGATCTGGATGATGTGTTGATAAAGGACAGATTTGTCAGCAGTATGGATTCTGATCTCCGAAAACAGTTCCATCTCAGATTCCTTACAGAAGACGAAAGGAATAATCTGTCGTGGTCACAAACCACACAGATACTGCTCGACTTGAATTACGTTGTTCATTCGAAGCAGTCAGAGACCCTACATTATCGGGGGCAAAAGGAGCAGTCATCAGGAGGCCCAGTCAGAAAGGATAAGGACAAAGGGCGTGGCAGAAAGCCATATGACAGATCCAATAGGAACTGGAATCAGAATGGCAATCAGAATCCAAATGCCAATCAGAATTCCCAAAGGAACAAAGGGAAAGGTGGAAAAGGCAAAGGTAAAGGGAAAGGAAAAAGGAGCAGCAGCAAATCCTCCTCAGCCTTGCCAACGTTGTGGTCGTACCAATCACGCCACAAAAGATTGTTTCTTTACCAGGACTCCAGAGGGAAAAGCCATACAAGGCAAGCCTCCTGCTCAGAATCCTTTCAGGAGACAGCAGCAACAGAATCAGGGTGCTAAGAATGAGTCTGGCAAACTCGTCAACACGATCAACACCCTGGTTAAGGAGCTAAAGAGTCAGCACAGCATCAATGCAGCAATTGCAGCTCCAGCTCCAATTCCAGCTTCAGCTCCAGCTCCTCAGAGAAACTCTCAGGGTACTGCACAGGTACCAGTGTTGAGAGCACCCCCAAGGTAAATCAGCCTGAAGATGCCACTGAAGCAAGTGGCCGGGTTGAGAGTATCTCAGAAGAAGTCCTTTCCAGTTTGACATTACAGTTTCAGCAGATGGACACTCCCTCAGAGCACATCGCACAGATGCAGTCTCAGACAGCACAGCTGAAATCACAGAAGAAGCTGTTGTTGTACAAAGGGAAAGTATATGGACAGAGTACTCACATATTGGTAGATCCAGGAGCTACATCGTCTTTCATCGACAGACAGTTCGCTGCTCAGCTTGGTATTGCACCCACAGATTCCTCATCATTCTCAGTGGGATTGGCTGGAGGAAGCCAACTACCATGCACATCCTATCTTCCCAAAGCTACATTCACGCTGGGTAAGTATAAGGACACAGAGGATTTCTACATCATTGACATGAAACCATTCACTGTCATCCTGGGTCAAGATTGGTTGGAGAGGAGAAATCCACACATTGACTTCCAGTCCAAAAACCTGACGATCACTAGGAAGCACGCATCAGGCTCCAGTGTTCGCACAGTACTATCCAGAGTTGAACAGACTCCAGGCTCAGATGACCTTCCTGAAATGGAATTGGTCAGTGCCACCACCATGAGAAAGCACCTACGTCGTATTCGATCCAGTGGTTCGGTTGAAGAAGCCGTAGCTTATCTCTTCTTTCTCTCAGAGGTCGATGGTGAACTGGTCTTCGCAGCAGCAGACTCAGACACCACTATGGAAGACCCACTCGGGCGCGCTCAACCGGATTTGGATCGCCCGGATTCAAATCCCACATTTTCCGCGACAAATGTGACATTCAATCCCACGCAGAATTCCTCAAAGTTTCAAGAACCTGGGCCGAATCGTATGCCACGTCAGTATCCACGCATGCAATTATGATGGAATATTTTGCATGAAAAGCATTTTCCGAACCAATGCTCACGCCGCGATTGGCATGACCTGGCAGTTGAAATCAGGCAATCTGTCTTTAATTTGAAATCAATTTTATTACAATTATTGTTCCTGTAAATTCACAATATCGCGAATTTTTATTTCTTTAAAACATACGAAGTCGGGGGTCGCGGTGTCAAGTCCGGGGGGTCCACTCCGAATGCTGTCCGCGTGACAATGAGCATCGCATATGCCGAACCGAGACTGTGGCGTATATTACAAAACATTGTCGTTCTGTACAGTTTTTGTCGTTTTGTACAGTGCTTAACAGTGGTGGCTAATGTTTTTTTCCAGCCACGCACTCGAAAGGTTCTGAATTTCGGACAGAATAAATCGACGTATCAACGAATAAATATGCCGAAAAGACAGTGCACCCACGATGAAAGTACATTTGACCGAGGTTTATGCACCGTGTGTCGTTCTGAGCAATCTCAGATGCGAGCGAAACAACGCGCTCGCATCCCAAATCGCAATACGTACATGAGGAGTGCAAGTAGCTTTCATTTGCGTCTGCAAGAGACGTACTTGCCCGATGTTTCCATCGAGACAAATTGGACAGAGTCTATTTTAAATGACGTTTTCGAAGACAGAGGGCGACTGAGCAGAGGAGTTGTGGAAGCGGAACACGTTCGCCAACTGCTCACCAAGTTCAATGTCACGAACTTCAAAGACTCGAAGAAGATTCAAAGTAGGGTGATAGTTGACTTATTTGCAGCGGGTTCTGGAATTTTGGGACACGTGAAAAATATCCTACAGACAGATTTTCAAGAAAAGTGTACTCTTATGTCGGTGGACCACCAAGCTATGACAAAGTCAATAAAGGGGTGGCAAGCCAAGGACATCTTCGACCCGAAAGACTGGGGGGGTCTTTTAAATGCGAACTACATCTGCGCACCACCCTCGAGTGGAATGAGCGACGCTGCATTCATTTTCTACGCAGCTGAGTGCAGGGACTTCTGCGCATTTCTTTTGCCAAAGCACTGGCTCGCTGACCGCAGCTATCCATTGCGGAGGCTTTGGTGGGGACAACAACAAAAGAAGAAAACAGTTTACATTATTCCGTCAGCGAAAGACCTAAGTTGGCATGTGTGCGTGAGGTACATGCGCAAAGGCCTAGACCTATTCGCTGGGAATGGCATGAAACCTCACTGGTCCGTCTTAGTAGAGTCACTCTACGAAGATAGAAAAGCGAAGAAGACAGCAGAGGGGAATGCAACGAGCGAGAGCGACCCCCTAGAGCTCGCGTTGCAAGATGCTGTAAGCCAAGATGGGCTTTAGATTGCTGTATGCTCGGCATGCACAACCGCTGGATGGCACATGCCGAGATAGACATATGATATAAAGTAAATTTGAATACAAAATATGATATGTCTTGAATGCTTGAAAATGCTTGTGCGTGCTGTGCGTGTGATATGCGTGATAATGAACTTTGGGTTTCTTGCTTGACTTGTGTAGACGTGGGGCCACCACTGTTAAGCACTGTACAAAACGACATAAACTGCACAGAACGACATTATTCTGTATTAAAACCCACTGGCGCAGCACTGGCGCACGAGCGGACTGCCCGCGCCGCCCAAAATGGTCACCATCCCGCATTCGGTTTGTCGCGGGCACTTCGTCATCGTCATAGATTATGGGGTGGGGATGGGGTCTGATTCTGTGTGGCGATTTTATTGAAAGGAATTTTCGCGAATTAATTCCTCCGTTCAACCCTGAATGCACTTGAAATAATAATTTGTCCATGAGAAACATACCGATCGGTCGGATTAAATATCTGAGCGACAATGTCGTTCGTGCGATGGTAAGTGAAGGCCTCGACGAAGACTTGCGCTACTCACCGTCCGAAACGCGGCTATCTGACGGGCGAAACGAATTTGCGGCGTATCGTATGATGAACGATGTGGAGCAGACGTGGCAGAAGATTTTGTTCCTCTCTCCGAACTCTCCAAGACAGCTTTGGGTCACGTTACAAGGGCCGTGTGGCGCCTATACGGCACTATTCTTTAGACGTGGAAATTAAATGCCCAATTAAACAAGACATGGTGGCATGCACGTGGAAAGTAGTCATATCAATACTGGTTCAATTTCCTTTTGAAAGTGGTAGCATGTGGGATTTAATACCCCGAAAACATCCTTCAAATGTGAATAAAAAACGCAGCGCTACAAGCGAGAAATGTTTAGCTACACCATCTATTAGGGCTTGGAAAGACCTTTCCAACGATACCCCATAACATTTCTCGGATCGCGCGCTTGCTTTTATAATCCTGATAGTGTCGGATTTACATTGGGATTTAATCCCATTAAGTGCGTAATGTCGAAAAGGAAATCCGGATTTTTACGAGGAAAATGTGACATTCGAATCCGGGCGATCCAAATCCGGTTGAGCGCGCCCGAGCAGAGGTCACAGCAGCACGTGATCAAATGAGGGAAGACTTTTCAGACATATTCCAGGAGGATCTTCCAGCTGGCCATAGGCCAGAGCGGTTTGAAGGTGGTTATCATCGAATCAACATTGAACCTGGGCACAAGCCGCCATCGCAGCCAGTTCGTACCATACCAGTGCCCATGATGGAAGAGCTCAAACGACAAATCATCAAGTATGTCGAATTGGGTATCCTTCGTCCGTCATCATCTCCATATGGATGTCCTATCATTTTCGCTCCTAAGCCAGGTGGGAAGTGGAGGATGTGCTGTGATTATCGAGCCCTTAATAACATCACAATTAAGGACACGTATCCATTGCCACCACACGACACCCTTCTTGAACAGCTAAAAGGTGCACGATGGTTTAGCAGATTCGACTTCAATCAGTTTTTCCATCAGATCCCTATACATCCAGATGACATTCACAAAACAGCTATTCGCACCAGATACGGTTCCTATGAGTGGACAGTTATGCCTTTCGGATTGACCAATGCTCCTGCAACAGCTCTACGTGTAGGAAATCGGGCATTCTTCGACTTCATCGATCGGTTCCTTGTCATTTTCATGGATGATACTATTGTGTACAGTCCGGACTTTGACAGCCACGTGAGTCATGTCCGACAGTTCCTCCAGCGTTGCAGAGATCACCAGTTCTTCATCAGGCCTTCCAAGGTGGAGTTGTTCGTCAGATATATAGACTTTATCGGGCATCACATCTCTGAAGCAGGCCTATCCATCATCGAAGACCGAATCCGAGCAGTCATGGCAATACAGCCTCCAGTGTCTTATGGTCCTACCGTTGGAAAGCAGCCTCTACGCCGTATGGCTAAAGATGGCAAGTCATCCCTTCGGTCATTCTTGGGCATGGTCGGCCAATTTAGGAGATTCGTACCAAAGTTCTCCAAGATTGCCGAGCCGCTCAATCGTCTCCTTAAAGATAATGCAGAGTTTGTCTGGGAATCTGAGCAGCAGAAGGCATTTGATAACCTCAAAAGTGCCATCTGCAATGCTCCAGTACTACAACTTCCAGATCAGAAACTGCCATCTATTATGGAGGTCGATGGATCAGGCACACACGTTGGTCAAGTAGTACTACAGGACCAAGGAAAAGGCATAAAGCCATGTGGCTATCACAGCGTCACTCTCTCCGATACACAGAGACGTTGGCCTATTCCTGAGATCGAGCTATTTGCCATTGTGGAGGGCTTCCGATTCTTTCGCCACATCTTGTTGGGAGCTCCTGAGACTATTGTACTCTCAGATCATCAGCCACTGGTTTATTTCCAGTGCAAATCCACACTAAGCCCCAAACAGGCGAGGTGGTTGGATGAGCTCTCCGAGTACAACTTCCAAATAGAGCACATTTCTGGCGAAAAGAACAAGGTTGCAGATGCACTCACTCGTATTTCTGCACTCTTTGAACTCACTGATTGTCTGCAACATATAGACATCAGCGAAGTTCCAGTCATTGACATACCATCTACAGATCCTACATTCATTGCTCTTGTATCTTCTTCAACAGCTCATCAGCTTCACGACATCATTATATCCCAGTATGATCGTGATACATTTGCACAGACTATATTGGCTAAGCTGGCATCATCGACTTCATCACAGTCAGTCAGCAGCTTCGAGCTCATTCAGGGGTTGATCTATCGCAAGACCATATATGGCAGACAGCTGTACATTCCACCTACTGTCAAGGTCCCTACCGATGACGGTGAGATCACACAGCTTCGCCACATTCTCCTTCATGAGTGCCACTCAGCCACTATTTCTGGTCATGTAGGCAAAAATCGCATGCTTCATCTACTGCGTAGCCGATATTATTGGCCAGGAATGACGACGGCAGCCATCCAGTACATTCGGGAGTGCCCCGTTTGTCAACGCCAGAAAACGAGGCGACACAAACCTTATGGTCAGTCACATATACGATATTGTGTGCCTAAGACAAAATGGCTTGATGTATCTCTTGACTGGATTACTGACCTGCCTATCACCACTAATGGGCACGACAGTATATTTGTGGTAATGTGCCAATTCTCTCATCGCTGTCATCTCATTCCCTTCAGTATGACCTGGACTGCTCAGCATACTGCTTCGATATATATGCAGCATATCTTCAAGCTCCATGGTCTTCCGAGGAACATCATCTCAGATCGAGACCCCAGATTCACCTCTACATTCTGGCAAACACTGTGGAAATCTACTGGTACGAGATTGTCTATGACGTCTTCACACCATCCACAGTCTAATGCAAGCAATGAGAGGAGCCATGCCTTCATTGAGGATATCCTCAGGTAATTTTCAATTTGTTGATTCATGGTTCACCATCCTCTGGTTTATAAACTGATTAGATAGTACTTTTCATCCACAGGTGTTGTTGCAATGATACTTCAGCCAATTCGTGGGAGGACAAGTTGCCTCTGGTGGAGTTTGCAATTAACAACACAGTTTCTGCATCTACTGGTTATTCACCATTTTATCTCGACTCGATGGCGCAGCCACTTTCGCCTCATGACCTGGCAGTCATCATTCCGCCAGAAGCTCCTGTTCCAATACAGAATGCTATTCGAGATCATTTTGACCAGTACTCGGCTGTACATGCCAACGCGGTAGACAACATTTCCCGTCAGCAGAAATTAGCCAAGCCAGATTCAATAAGACTCACATGCCTCGGCAATATGCAGTAGGGCAAAAAGTTCTTTTACGGACCGAGTTTATCCAATGGACTGGTTTGACAGAGGCAGGCAGACACTTTAAGCAGCCATATATTGGGCCGTTTACCATATCCAAAGTGCTAAGTCATGGACGTGCATACGAGTTAGATTTCGGAGATCTCGATATCCGTATCCATCCGGTACAGCCTGTATCCAGAATAGAGCTGTATAATGACTCGATCCAAGCACCTTTGCCTCTGCCACAGATGATCACCGAAGAAGGGCAACCACTGTTTGAGATATCACACATACTCTCAGATAAGATCACTAGAGGTGTCAAGTACTACTTAGTGCGATATGCAGGCTACGGTCCTGAGCATGACACCTGGGTCAAAGCCACAGAGCTGACCAATGCAGCAGATATGATAGCTGCCTATGAAGGCTAAAAATAATGTTAGGGTTGGAAATCGGTGCGGGGATTTCACTGTACGAGCCGGGTCAAATCATATATATCGTCATGGGGCGAAAGTGCTCCACGACGGGATTTGAACCGTGACGTTCGCTTCTCTAGTGCGACGCTCTAACCAACTGAGCTACGCGGAGGATGATGATCCTCTCGCGCATTTCAGTGGTACTCGTACAGATCGGACTGTTACAGATCGATGATCGACTATGCGTGTGACATCGACGACGACGTATCAACATCGCGACTGCGGGCGTCTGTCATCTTTCGATCCGTGACATATCTCCCCTCTTTAAAGTGTCGTGACCTCGCGACATTCGTGTCGAGTTACTTTTCAGAGGTCCGACCTCAGATGTGATGACGTGGCAGCCTGCGATGAAGCTGGGTAGCAGTTCTTGGGATGCAGCCCATCGCACCGAAGGTGCATCGCAGTTCTTGGGATGCAGCCCGAATCCACGTCATCAGCGCGGGTCACATCGTGCCCATGCATACGCGATCGTAGCGCAGGTCATATCGCCGTGCCCGAGCATACGCGATCTTAGCGTAGGTCACATCGTGTGCCTTATGCCGTTACATCTGAGGCGGTTTCCGAACCGTCGCTTCGATACCAATGTTAGGGTTTGAAATCGGTGCGGGGATTTCACTGTACGAGCCGGGTCAAATCATATATATCGTCATGGGGCGAAAGTGCTCCACGACGGGATTTGAACCCGTGACGTTCGCTTCTCTAGTGCGACGCTCTAACCAACTGAGCTACGCGGAGGATGATGATCCTCTCGCGCATTTCAGTGGTACTCGTACAGATCGGACTGTTACAGATCGATGATCGACTATGCGTGTGACATCGACGACGAACATGTCATACCATGTCATGTCATGTCGAGTCATGTCATATATTATAATGACAGACAGTCGTCAGTACAGTCGACTATGACTGTACATGTCATCGGGATGATAAGTCACATCATCTGTCATTTATTCAAGGAAAGACTTGAATGACACCTGTCATCGAGAGGCCGTATGTCGGACTCGATCGAAGATGGCGAAGCAAGATACTATCTTGAAGTACCGAACGGTTCGGAGAAGAAATCATCTTCGCTTCTAGCATGTGCGGAACAAGCATGCGGGTATCATAGGGCGAACGCATCATTCGTTCTGCCGATACCAGTCGTTCAACCAATGCCTCGGGTTCACAACCCAATAGCGGTACCATCTGTGAGATGGGAGGCATTCGGTATAGATGAGCTAGCGTTGTGCTACAGCAGTATCTTCTGACGAAGTCTGCACTCATCACCCGCTCATAAGCTGTACGTGTGTTTACTGTTCAATAAACACTTGCACTATCTATTATATCATATATTTCTTAAGGCTAGCGACAGCTACCTTATCATTGGTATTCTTGGCTAAACATTATATTAAGCCTGATGCCCTTACTTCTTGTAATATATACTAATACATGTCGATCATCTATATACCTTGCTCTTAATGTCATTAATGTTTTATCATTATGTTGCATAGAAGCGGGAAATTGATCCTTCCTTGCTAAAGGTGTAGTGAGCCTTGTACAAAATCATACCCTTGCACAGATACGCACACATGCGAGATATCATATCTGTGGATAGATAAAAACTGCTAATGCTACCTTTGCCATACCGTGGTTTGTCATTCGGATTATGGTCAGTCATCCGAAGCTACCGGAGACATCGACTGAGGTAGACGGAGTTGTGATCCTAAGTTATGCCCGACACACATAACTAAACTAAATTTCACATTAGTACGTGGCGAATCCACTCTGAATCGACAGATGTTCGTCAAAGCGTGCGTACTGGACCAAAAATTGAGGAGTTGAGCAGACCGGGTAAAGGATTATAAGTCCAATCCCGTTAAGCAGGGCCACTCCGTTTGCATTAAAACAAGCCCCCGGTGAAATAACTCCGGAAACATCGGGCTCCCCATGACCGCCTGTGAACCTCCAAAGTGGCTTCAGGAGGGGAGGAAGGGTCGGGTGCACTATATATAATAACTGTGGAAACATGTACCTAAAGGTTTTCGTCGATCAGTTGTATATATAAGGCCGAGAATCGTTCGATTATAAATTGTTAAATCGTCCGATCATCATTCGCAAAGGCGTCGACGGCTAGCGCAAATAATCCGTAACGTAAACCTCGGATACCTTGAATCGTCACTCTGAATCACGATACGCTTTAAGCGTCAATCTGAATCACGATACGCAATTCATGGAACCTTGAATCGTCACTCTGCAATACGATACGCAATTCATGGGGGCTACATCCTAAGAACTGCAAGGCTAAATGCCTAAGGTGAGGGACTAAAGTGGACTCAGTTCCCCCCAATATCCTAAAAACACCATGAGGGACGCCTCACATCGGTGTAAGAAGACTGGTACCAGCAGAAGCAACAACAACAAATACATCATAGACATATACAAAGGTATGCCCGTTGTGAGGTCACAACTCTCTTAAGAGGGGAGATCTGTCAGGGTTATGACCGATGACACATGTGTCATACATGTCATACGTGTCATACCTGTCAGACGTGTCATACCATGTCATGTCGAGTCATGTCATATATTATAATGACAGACAGTCGTCGGTACGGTCGACTATGACTGTACATGTCATCGAGATGATAAGTCATATCATCTGTCATTACTCAAGGTGAGACTTGAGTGACACATGTCATCGAGAGACCAGTATGTCGGACTCGAGATGGCAAAGCAAGATGGTGTCTTGAAGTACCGAATAGTTCGGAGAAAACTCATCTTCGCTTCAAGCATGTTATGAACAAGCATGTGAGTATCATATGGCTTATTCGTTCAGCCGATACTAATTGTTCAACCAATGCCTTGGGTTCACAACCCGATAGCGGTGGCATCTATGAGATGCAGGGCATTCGGTATAGATGAGGTAGCGTTGGGCTACAGCAGTAACTTCGGACGAAGCTCTACACTCATCACCCGCTCTTACGTTACACGCGTTGTTACTGTTCAATAACATCCGTGCTATCTTATCATATCATATTATATCATAGGGCTCGCTTGCGAGACCTTATCACCTAGGAAGCCAAAAAGCCCGTTCCATACGCCGCGTGAGCAAACCTTCCTACAGAGTGACCATCTGTGTCAAAAGCGCTCCCAAATACCTTACCCGACCCTGAAAACCGCCACATACCTCCCGGATATTGGGACTTCGCCTGTTGTGAGCGAAAAGCAGCCCACACCGCACTTAGTCGCCTGGGAAGCCAAAAAGCCCGTTCCATATGCCGCGTGAGCAAACCTTCCTACAGAGTGACCATATGTGTCAAAAGCGCTCCCAAATACCTTACCCGACCCTGAAAACCGCCACACACCTCCCCGACATTGGGACGCTTCGCCCGTTGTGAGCGAAAAGCAGCCCACACCGCACTTAGTCGCCTAGGAAGCCAAAAAGCCCGTTCCATACGCCGCGTGAGCAAACCTTCCTACAGAGTGACCATCTGTGTCAAAAGCGCTCCCAAATACCTTACCCGACCCTGAAAACCGCCACATACCTCCCGGATATTGGGACTTCGCCTGTTGTGAGCGAAAAGCAGCCCACACCGCACTTAGTCGCCTGGGAAGCCAAAAAGCCCGTTCCATATGCCGCGTGAGCAAACCTTCCTACAGAGTGACCATATGTGTCAAAAGCGCTCCCAAATACCTTACCCGACCCTGAAAACCGCCACACACCTCCCCGACATTGGGACGCTTCGCCCGTTGTGAGCGAAAAGCAGCCCACACCGCACTTAGTCGCCTAGGAAGCCAAAAAGCCCGTTCCATACGCCGCGTGAGCAAACCTTCCTACAGAGTGACCATTTGTGTCAAAAGCGCTCCCAAATACCTTACCCGACCCTGAAAACCGCCACATACCTCCCGGATATTGGGACTTCGCCCGCTGTGAGCGAAAAGCAGCCCACACCGCACTTAGTCGCCTGGGAAGCCAAAATGGCTACTATCCAAATTCATGGTCCTCCCACAAGGACCAACGCGCGATGACTATTATGAGTGCCACATGGATCTTTGAGGCGTATATGTGCTTTTGGCATCATATTTATGAGTCAATTGAATAATAATTTCCCCTACAGGATCGTCCACGCGTGAGGGGCGTTGATAAGGACGCACAAGCGAACCTTAAGATATATATGATATAATAAGATAGCACAGGTGTTTCTTAGCCACTGATCTTTTATGGGGGTTGCCAAATTGACGGAGGAAAATCCTTCTGACCTTCTCATATGTGGCATCTGGTTGTTTTGCCACGACCTGGAAATAGTGTCGGTCATTGTTTTGGATAAGCGTCAGGAATACTGTGATCAGGTCCTTGTCTGGAACTCCTGGATAAGTGAACTGGAAATATCTGTCCACTGTGTCCAACCATACCTCTGCATCCTGTCCTGCTTTAAATTCCTTAGGTGGTGTCATTTTCACCTTTGGAACCAAAGTGGGTGGAGCTGATGCTGGAACAGAATCATCATCAGGATCTGTAAAAACTATTGGAGCATTATCTGCTGTATACTCATCTTCTGGTTCCTGTGGTTCATTCTGAGGATCCTTATATCTGCTCATGTCGGGCCTCATGCGACTGATATTGTCGAAGTACCCTATCTATCTGGTCGAATCTGGTCTGAGTATTGTCATAACCAGCGATCCACTTGGGAATCTTGAACCGACTGTATGCATCATAGGAACCTAAGATGTCAAAGAACCATGTTGATGGATCTGCATTGATGGCTGGGATTTCTGGTTCTTCCTCTTCTGCCATCTAAGAAACAAAACACAACACCAAAGATGCCTTCAGCTAACTGAGTGTGTGTGTTGGTATATATATAGTATATATATATCTATGTTATATACATATAGTATATCTGTATGTTATATACATGTAGTATATCTGTACATTATAATGAGGTGATATATGTATATATATCCACCTTCTTCCCCCCTCAAGGAAGTGTGAATATAAGGCAGTTGTCAGTTGCCTTTATACCTCATGATATAGCATGCAGTCCTTATAGGAAGCAGCTGTTACAGTTTTAGGGTTGCAGCCCTACAGTCTTTGGGTTGTAGCCCTGCAGTTTTTGGGTTGTTGCCCTACAGTTCTTGGGTTGCTGCCCGAAATATTGTCATGTCCGTGCTGATTTCAGCATGACAAATATGCCAAACACGAAGTGTTTCCTATAATATAGGTGGCATTTAGGGTATGTTACGTTACAGTGACCCTTATCCCCCACAGTGATGTTAGGGTGTTACTTGCCATTAGTAACCCTAAAATATGTTAAATTAAAGCAGTATAAACATTTTGCAAAGATATTTAAGCAAAACTGCATTTAATTTTTCACTGTGTGTCACGTGGTTTTTTAGAGGTACGTTACACCCCTGACACACACACGTGATTTTAAGGGTGTTACAGGGTGTTACAGGTGCTGTAATATTTTGGGCATATTTATCAATAGCTGAATAATCAGATCAGCGAAAAAAATCAACCCGAATTTTTCATTTTGAAATCATGCGTGTGAACTTTTCACGCATTTCGTTACAGCCAATATGTACACCCCTATATATTACACACCTAATATCTAGGGTGTTACACGAGATATGACCATGGTCATTATATTTTTCTGATACCTTAATAGGTATAAAATCATAATTTGAAATAAAATGGGGTCGGAATTTCAGTTTTGAAATTTATCGCCAACGATTTTCACCCATTTTGCACCTTTTTGGCCATTTGATTATATCACCACAGTAATATATCTCGATGTGTGTGTGCGCTGCAAGTTACAGAACTACTGCAACTTACTTCACTTTTGCACATGATAATTTTCATGGCATAATAGTGAATATCTCTGATGGTCAACATCTGTGGTTGATCATAAATATGGGTTTTACTGATTTGAAACCCATGGAAGTTGGTTCACTTCCTGATGATTTAATAGGTGTATCAACTGTAAGCGGATTAACCACTTAAGTGATAACTTGTCAGAACCTGTGATATATTTGAGCATATGGCTGTGCACTAAGAGCATATCAAAGTGATATCTCTAGATTCCAAATATATCAGGACACAGCTTGATAATAATCTAAGCAGTTCAACACAACACAATGTGTGTGTGTGTGTCCACAACAACCTATGTCAGTCAGTTCAATATGTAAGTACTGATCTGAGTAGGTACATGCTTTTTGTGCTGATCATTACTGAATCAATTGTCACAATGCAGTGAGGTTGTTGTTCTTGCTCCAGCGATAATGAAAAGGTATGGACAGTGTTCAGCAGTTACCAGCTGCATTGTGAACATTGTATGCTGCCTTCGGGTCTGGAGATATTCTCCATCCCGCCCTTCAGCATGTAGTTTTATCCTGTTTACCTTAGCTATCGCCATCACTGACATCCAACACGCACATGTGTTTGTTGGATGGTATCTATATTATCATACACGTAGTTGATATTATAGTTGATCATTTCACTTATTGAGTCAGTGAATGTCATTATACATACCATAGTCAGTGGTGTGTGCATTGTGCAGGTACTTGCTGATTTAGTACATGTAAGTGTGTGTGTGGAACTTTACACACTTGTATACAGGTGATAATGGTATTACAATATACCAAGATGATTTATCATGCAGGATGATCTGTATACCAAGTACTGAATAAATCCAACATGATATATATATCAGATTAGTGGTTATTGTAATCTTGCATACTCTCACTTACAATAATGAGTTGCTTGGTTTATTTTACATGTAGCTCCGGTGAGCATTCCATTCAGTGATCCACCATAGAACGAACATGCTCATCCCAAATCCTTCGTCAGAGCATGTCGAGCTAATTATGGTGTTAAGATCACCTTCAGGCACCTTACACTTACATGATTCCAATATAGCTTACATGCACTGCAGTATGCTTTGTGCAATGTATAATGTATTGTGATGTGATGCTAAATGTCCCAGTTGTTATCACGTGATCAAACTGGTTAATACATTATACATTGCACAAATCGTTATCTGCTGTTACTGATCACAAATTGTGCTGATCACAAATTGTTAAGCTGTTATCGTGGTCAAGCTGTATTAAAAATGCATGCACAATTCACAGTGTTGCAGTCACTCAGTATATAATGTATATGTGGTGTAATGCACATGTGCTGCATGCACTCATTATATACTCCATGATGGTGTATACTGCAAATCAAGTATATGTGTGTATGTATGTGTGCTGCAATCATTGTAATCTCCGCACACTCGATTTTTGCACACATTATGATGTTGCTGCAGAATATTCAGTGATCTGCCATGTTGAGCGTGTACATGTGTGTAAGCTATTCACACAGCATTTATGCAGTTCACACTCTTGATTGCAAATTAGTATACAAATCTGGCAGTGAATAAATTGCAATATCTCAGCAAGCATAGAGTATTGTGTGGTAGGCTGCAATATATTGTCATCATGCGTCCGTTCATGATTATCCCAGTAAGTATACACATATCTTGTAAAGGATATCGTGACGCGCGCATATGATGCGCAGATGATTATTGCAACTATCAATAACGACGGTGTGTTGATGACATTTTGCATATTGACATCGTCATCATACAACTGCAAAATAATTGTCGTGCGCTGCAAGTGATTTATTGCAATCATGAAAATCGCGATTGTGCGCGCTGCTGATAAAGAGCACATATTGTCGCCGTATACTTAGCACATGATACGAGTGCTAATTTTCGCGCGGATCATGATTCCGCTGATGATTTTCGTGCCCGCATCTCATACTGCGAATTTCTTACAGCTGCGAATCATTTCTGCGCGTACATATGATCGCCGTGCATTTGTATGCCGCATGCACACCTTTTCGCGCAGTGTAGATGACGCTCAGCTGCTTTGTACGATCTGCGAATGCGACGATATATCCTCGCGCACTTTATTCGCTTTTGCAGCGGTCAGTATATGCAGTATATCAATGTTTATGCGATTGCGTCGCCAGATATTATTTGCGCTCCGCAACCTGCATACACAAATTTTTTGATATCTATGCTGCACTCACACTAGAGTTCTCGTTCTCGCCTTGACGATCGAATACCAACTGATAAGGACGCACAAGCGAACCTTAAGATATATATGATATAATAAGATAGCACAGGTGTTATTGAACAGTAACACGCGTGCAGCTTAAGAGCGGGTGATGAGTGCAGACTTCGTCCGAAGATCCTGCTGTAGCACAACGCTACCTCATCTATACCGAATGCCTCCCATCTCATAGATGGCACCGCTATTGGGTTGTGAACCCGAGGCATTGGTTGAACGACTAGTATCGGCTGCACGAATAATGCGTTCGCCCTATGATACTCGCATGCTTGTTCCGCACATGCTAGAAGCGAAGATGATTTCTTCTCCGAACCGTTCGGTACTTCAAGATAGCACCTTGCTTCGCCATTCTCGAGTCCGACATACGGCCTCTCGATGACATGTGTCATTCAAGTCTTACCTTGAATAAATGGCAGATGATGTGACTTATCATCTCGATGACATGTACAGTCATAGTCGACCGTACTGACGACTGTCTGTCATTATAACATATGACATGACTCGACATGACATGACATGGTATGACATGTCTGACAGGTATGACACGTATGACATGTATGACATGTATGACACATGTGTCATCGGTCATAACCCTGACAACGCGTGTGCTAGAGGGGCGTGCTTAAAGGGTGCGCTTTTTATATGGTTTTTTTAATCGAAATCGTCGAAAAAAAGATGGTCCTCCCACAAGGACCATAGTCTTTAAGCGTCCTAGCGGTTGCATGGTGCGCGATGTTGGCCGCTCATGGTCGCACACCTTGAGTTTATGACCAAATATGAAAACTTAGTTGGGTAGTCTACACTCTAGCCGCCATCTGAGCTCTCGTTTACCGTGGCGGGTGATCACTCCCGAGTGAAATAAGGATTTTGTGATTTTTGCACTTCTAATTTTCACTTCGCGTCAGGCTAACGAGTGCACATCGCTCACATACTTGCCCATATGGCTTATGTTAAGCTTTCAAAAAATCATTTTATGGATATACTTCAAAAGTTTAAGCACCATACGCTCCTACCACACTATGAATGCACTCTAGCGGGCATCGTGGATAATGGGTCATGTTTGCACCGATTATCCCATTCCGGCTAAAAAAATCGACTAAAAAGGTGTACGGTTGTTAATAAGCATTAGAGATGGCCAATATATGCACTCCAACATGACGTATGACCCAAATATGATGGGGACATGTGTATACGATCGATATGATCGCATGGACGCAGGTGTAGCCTGCACATACTATTCCCAAAAAAATAGTGAAGATATCGTATCTTTTTGTGCCTTTTTGAATTTTCACAAAAATGCAATCTGAAAAAGTTGAGGGTGCTTGTCGCAGATGCGAACGCCGTGGATATATTAGGTGGATCCAGGCCGGACCAAGCATCGAAGTAATTAATGTATGTCCCATTGATACTAAACATCATTGGGCGCGCCTTCTAGATCCGAACCAATGCCCAATTAAATTCTTGCAACATTGATCCTTGTGGGAGGACCATAATCGATTATGGTCCTCCCACAAGGACCATGGGAGAGTAGCCAAAAAAGTCCGTTCCATACGCCGCGTGAGCAAACCTTCCTACAGAGTGACCATATGTGTCAAAAGCGCTCCCAAATACCTTACCCGACCCTGAAAACCGCCACATACCTCCCGGATATTGGGACTTCGCCCGCAGTGAGCGAAAAGCAGCCCACACCGCACTTAGTCGCCTGGGAAGCCAAAAAGCCCGTTC
Organism: Cymbomonas tetramitiformis; assembly: GCA_001247695.2. Lineage (NCBI taxonomy): Eukaryota > Viridiplantae > Chlorophyta > Pyramimonadophyceae > Pyramimonadales > Pyramimonadaceae > Cymbomonas > Cymbomonas tetramitiformis. The sequence continues at coordinate 338 of LGRX02026636.1, read as the reverse complement.
CATACGCCGCGTGAGCAAACCTTCCTACGGAGTGACCATTTGTGTCAAAAGCGCTCCCAAATACCTTACCCGACCCTGAAAACCGCCACACACTTCCCGGATATTGGGACTTCGCCCGCTATGAGCGAAAAGCCGCCCACACTGTCCGTACTTAGTCGCCTGGGAAGCCATAATACAATGCGTTGGTGGCCTACAGGCGTGGTATCGAGCAGGCGCCCCCCTTTCACCGGCAGCCTACAGGCTACATGCTTTTTGCATCACAATGCAGCATGCTTCAGCCCTAGGGACTGCCCCATGATGTGGGGCAGTCTGGCACCTTCATGCTACATGCTTTGGCA
>LGRX02026635.1:0-22657 GCA_001247695.2 Cymbomonas tetramitiformis | reverse complement strand
GGGCATACACTATTCAGAATGAACTGTGCTTGGAAACCATCTGTAGATTGCGGGTTCGATTTCCCGCCATGGCTTTTTCCAAGTTTCGTGGCCTAATGGACAAGGCGACAAATTTCTAAACATTCCTGAATGAGCTTTCAAAGAGTTATAATTCCTCAATGAAGCATGTGTGTCTTATGTGCCAAAATGATATGAAACCACAAGTATGATGTCAATCTATATGTGGATGGTTTATACCATTGTATGCTATTCCACAAATAAGTAGTGATGTCAGAATAAAACTTTGGACAATTGCAACTCAGTACAAACCCGAGTGCATTCAAGTCCACTTGTATGCTCAGAATCTGAATCTAATGTACTTTCTATATGCACAGGATAGAATATATTTTCTATGTGATTCTGGATTCAGGAACTAGAGTCAATGAAAAACTCCTTTCCTATTTCAGAGGATGAAACCTTTATTCCCTTAGGTGCAATCCCCTATCTTAAGGAATAGTCATTTTCAATACAAGTTTCAATCGATTTTCTCAAATCTGTCACCTTTATGATGATCAGACTGGTCAATTTTACAGCATAACCCACTTCCCCTTGCTGAAGGAGATGACTCCTGTCATAGGGCGGTATGTTGGTTGTTTTCATATGACACATGGAAAACATGAGTGGCTCGGCAATCTTGGAGAATTTCGGGATAAATATCATGAATTGGCCGATTATGCCCAAGAATGACCGAAGGTTAGACTTGCCATCTTTAGCCATGCGGCGTAGAGGCTGCTTGCCAACAGTTGGGCCATAGGCGATAGGCTGGATAGCTATGTTAGCTATGCTGGAGGCTGAATAGCCATGATTGCACGGACTCTGTCTTCCATGATGGATAGACCTCTGAGATATGGTGTCTGATAAATCAATACATCTGACAACAACTTAACCTTAAAAGGTCTGATGAAGAGTTGATGATCTCTGCTGCCCCTACGTTTCTAGACGGGTCCAATACACGTGTTGAACACGTATTGGAGGCATATTGGAGGCATATTGAAGACGGTATGCTAATATCTGGACATTCCAATACACGTGTAACATATTGGCCAAACTATTGAACCGCGATCAGCCTGGACACAGCGAAAATGAGTATGCTAGCATGGGCACCCAAATGGTGTCAGACTCACCCACTAGCACTTGGTATCATCTAAGGAAGGGTCTAGCGTTATGGGGACAAGTTTTCACGGCATTTGGACGCGTATCGCAGAAGTCGGTTCTGGGGGCTTTTTGAATTGGGGCCCCGATGTATTGAAATAAGGCAAAACGATTGGAGGGGTGTTCAATATGTCTGCAACCGCCTGCAACACACGTATTGAACATGTGTTGAACACATGTTGAAACATTCACGCATAAGGAATCGTTCAATACATGTGCAATATGTCTACAATCAGATGAATCATTCAACACGTTTGCAATATATGTGTTGAACACATATTGAAACATTCCCTCATGCAGAATATCTTTAATGCATGTGCAATATGTCTACAATCAGAGTGAATTATGCAACACATGACTGCATGGGGTAAAGGGGTAAGACCCCCCTGCTGCTCACATATTGCATAATACTTACAATATGTCCGCAATACGTATCTGGTATATTAGAGGTATATCAAATGTGTACAGAGGCACTACTATGCGTCATCACACTTTCTGCAGTACCACATTCCAGTGGGGATGTCGGTGAGCCCTGCGCATCGCACGTGCATAGCCTCTTTGCAGCCTGCCCTCTCACACAGAAGGAGCTCGCCACCGACTCTACACTTCCCGCATGTGTCAAAGTGACCATCACTACCTACGGGCCTATCAACGAGTGCAAGTTTCTCCATATTGCGGTCGCTCGTATCAAGTATCACCGCTGAATCCATGCAGGGGTGTTTGACTATCACTACTTGCGCTTGGACTTGATTGGCCAGTAGGTAGGGCTCTCGGTTGTCCATAGTGTACTTGGAGGTGTCCCATGGGTTGAAGGTGAAGAAAGCCTTGGTTGGACACCTTGTCCACGCCGAGGATGGAGTTCTTCAGCTTGAAGCTTGCGATCTGAGCTTCCGTGGGCACGGGTAGCCAATCACACTTTAAAAAAGTGTAGAGCACACCGCCAATGGTAACCCGCAGAATGGCGTTGATGATACCATACCTGCGCACGAAATGTTCGATGTTTTTGTAATATACGTACAACATACCCTCAATATGTTGGGGACGTATTGCATGTATGTTGCAGAGATATACGAAAAGGCAAAGAAGCATGCAAACTGGTGGTTGAGATCTTACCTGTCCTCCCACCCGTCATCGGCATCGGCATCATCCTTGGGGAAGGATGCGCGGACGAAACACTGGGTTGTCACTTTCCCTTTGTCCCCGTCTCTAGTGCGATAGAAGACACCGCCGATGTTCACCTTGTTGTACTCGGAACACATGGGTTCGGGGCCCATCATGAGCGACTTCTCGTAAGCCGTGTATTGACGACCAAGCCATCCTTCAGGGTCCTCCAATGGACCGAACGCGATCGCGGGCACGCCACCCACCTCTTGTCGGTTCCGCAGTGCTTGTTTAGAGCGCGCGGCATTCTCCCTGTGATGACAACATATTCTTAGTATACTTACAATATATGATAAACATACAGAAACAAGTTGACAATATGTTGCAGGTATACTACAGATAGTACATGCGTGCGAGCTTGCAGGTTGCACCTCCGCCGGAACAGGTCGTACTCAACATGTTGTTGAAAAAGCTTTCGGTAAGCGGGAATACTCGCTCGCATCCAGCGGGTGAGTTGGTCAATCTCCAAGGACGTTAGCTCCAATGGCTTGCCCTTCTCCCCGAAGGTAGTGACCACGATGCCGGGAGCGGGGCCCGCCATCAAAGCCCGCGGGACACGGCCGGCAGTAGCTCTTTCTCGGTTCAAAAGCATGGTCAGGATGCCTCGTAGGGAGCGCAAGGTTTTCAACCTTAGATAGCCGTTCATGATGCTTGCCACGGGGAACGCATTGTTCTTCACCCACCTAGCTAGCTTGCCATTCATGGACTCGAAGGCATACATCCACCATTCACGCACAGGTCCGAATCGCAGGAGCAGATCGACCCAGTGCCAGATTTTATGGGTGTTGATTGCAAGCCACTGTGGAGGATCATTCGCTTCCAAGTCCTCAAAGAAAAGTCTGGTCTGCTCTCTCAAATACTCCATATCCTGCACATACGAATCAATACGTTTGTAACATATATTCAACATACCTGTGACATGTGGAACTCATATCACACCAACATTGAATACGTACCCGAGGTTCTATGGAATGCGCAGTGCATTCCCGTATGGTGATAGTCAGTTTGGACACAATGTCCTGCAGCGCATTGTCGACTTCACCATCATCGCGAGGCCAAGAGGACAATACCGCCAACAACTTGGACTCGAAAGCCTTCAAAGCCTCATGCGCCTTGAGGTGCTTTGCGTATTTTGCGCCGTTGGAGGCGGTTGAGGTGCGCAACAAATGTTTATGCCCATCGCCCCACCGGGTGTAAGGTGGCCGCATTACCGGTAATTTGAAAGTGGGGGGTGGTAATACCGGGTAATTTACCGGTAATTACCATACGTGGTAATACCAGGTAATTACCGCCTGCACCAGTTGACCCAACTATTGCATACGAATTCCGAATTCGATTTTTTCGGTTCCTATGGATACACAATGATTATAGGAGATAGTTGAGTGCATAATGTCCCCCATGCTCGACCTTGCGCGGTCACAAAATAGCAGAATATTTTACAGAGAAGTGCAGACAGAAAGCCCCGAGGCACAAGTATACCCAACTATTGCATACGAATTTCGAATTCGATTTTTCCGGCTCCTATGGGTACACGACGATCATTGGAGATAGTTGAGTGCACAATCTCCCACATGCTCGACCATGCGCGGTTACAAAATAGCAGAATATTTTACAGAGAAGTGCAGACAGAAAGTCCCGAGGCACAAGTATACCCAACTATTGCATACGAATTCCGAATTCGATTTTTTCGGTTCCTATGGGTACACGCCGATCATTGGAGTTAGTTGAGTGCACAATCTCCCACATGCTTGGCCATGCGCGGTCACACAATAGCAGAATATTTTACAGAGAAGTGCAGACAGAAAGTCCTGAGGCACAAGTATACCCAACGGTATAGTCGGGTACGTTGTCGCAGTCCAAGATCTTATTGAGGAGCTTGCCCGAGTTGATCCTATGATAGGCCGTATTGGTCTTGAGGGACTCGTCATACTTGCAGATGAGCGTGGTCCGAACGTTCAGGGCACAGGACTTCTTCGGGTTCAGAGTCACGTGGTATTGTGGGACGTCGCAAAACAGAGACAAGAGGAATGAGTGCTGTGGTCCGAAGCACTGCCCACGTAAAGGGGTCTTCAAGGCGTCCAAGATATCCCGAAGAACTTTATGAGTAGTGCCGTGGGAATCCTTCCAGTCATGTAATGTATCATCCCCAGTCAGGGATATATGGTGTCACCTGAGGCCATTATTGCCACTTCGTTTGCCTCTCCCGTCGCCGTGTTATTGATTAGACCAAGACCTGGCCAAAAATGGCTTTTTGAGTTGGAGGTCGAGTCGTGTCACTCCCAGCCGCTGATCTGGAGTTTTTTGGTAAAATCGATGGTAATTTGACGAAATCCCGGTAATTTACCATGGTAATACCATCTTACCGTGGTAAATTACCGGGAATTTCTTAAGTATGGGGGGTAAGACAATTTTGGGGCAGGTATTACCGGGTAAATTACCGGTAATTACCGAGCCGGTAATTTACCAAAAAAATTACCCGGCCACCTTAACCGGGTGACTCCCCGCAAATCCTTCAAGAAGGCGAGTGCTGTTTCCCGAGAACGTAAGGTGGTCGAAGCCTTCGGACGCGGTGGGATCCCCCATGGACCGTTTGTCATTTTGTACACCTCATGCGGTTCCCCTGTCCGTGTTGCTGTATACCGTCAATACATGTATGACATATTGAACACAATTACAGAAATGTTGCACTAATACAAAACTCACCTTTCGAATTATACACCCACTCAGTTTGCCCCCATTCTGGGTGCAGGCCCTCCTCCTCGGCAAAGTTGCGCGCGGCCTCGTCGAATTCCAGCCCAAGCAGTGTTGTAGCGTGAGGAATGGTGGGAGGGAAATCATGTCCCACGAGAGTCCCTTACCTTGCACTCCCGCCGGCTAGTGGAGGGCTCGTGGGTGCCTCAGCATTGGGCGGCGGGGGGGTCTCCTTGCTTTGGGCCTCGTGCGCCTCGGGGGGCGCCTCGCCCGCATCTCTGCACAATATCGTCCCAACATGTTTTCAACATCCCATCAACATGCTGCAACCATCACGATCGCGTGCTGCAGCACTATTGCAGCGAGCCACGTGAGGAATGGTGGGACGAGGGAAATCATGCCCCACGAGAGTCCCTTACCTTGCCTCTTGCATGCCACGAATCCGTTCGACAATCCGTTGCAAGCAATTAGGCACCGGTGGAACAAGTCGAAACTATTTCCCCTTAAAGGTTACCGTTGCCGGTTCTAGCTCCAAGATGTCGGAAGGTGGTAACCAAGCCGGCCACGCGGTGTTGTCTGGAGATGAATCGTGCGCCAACCTGGAGAAATCGTGCGGGAGCAGTCGCGTTGGCAGCCACTTATGATGCCATACCGTGTCCACTTCCACATAGTGCGGATCGACTTTCCTGCAATGTGTTCCCGGATCCCTACAATATGCTCTCAATATGTATGCAACATATGGTAACCATGTTGCATACATGTAGCAAAGAGTCCTGTGAAGCAAGAAAGACACAACCTCAACGTCGAGAAGAAAGAGAAAGGGTGCTACCTCGCGGACAACTCCAGTTCCCTCGTAGATATTGGAAGATTTGGAGGCGCAATCCACGCCTGCCCAAAAGGCGTTCCTTCTTCGTAATCGTTTCATACTCCGGGTCGCGGAAGCCTTCCGCGGTACTCCAACCTTCCGGGAATATGAGCTTGATATTGGGAGGGGGTTTGAGCGATGTACCCTCCTGAGCATTGGAAGGTTTGATCGGCTCTCGATCGGCTAAGCACCCGCCTTGCGCGGGATTTCTCATCGCGCGCTTGGCTAACGAAGATTGTTGTACGGGGGGGGCCGCCTTCCCTTGGACGAGGGCGGCGGCTCTAGCCGAAGGCAAGCCGGTTCGATGTCGCTCCGCATCACTTGGTGATGATGATTGAGGGGATCGTTCATGGCGAGGTCGCTTTTCACCATGAACAATTTGATCTCCTCGGACCATACTGCATTGAAGTCCCCTTTACCACGCCCATCACCCTTCGAAAATGTACTGCAATTATGCTGTAATATGTTGGACATATACTGCGGACATATTGACGATATGCTGAAGGAACTTTCAAGTAAAGCAATAACCCAAAAGTAGGTTTTCGGACCCCCCCACAAAAAACGCACACAAGCTATGTCGCAAAATATAGCTCCTGAGTCCATATAACAAGTCTCACCAGAATTGAAGAACATGTTTTTTCAACTTTTTTAGGGCTCACTTCAACACTTCCGCAGCATACTGAAAGGGGGGGCTAAAGGCAGGGCTCAAGGTCTTGAGCCCTCACGTATTGAAGTGAGCCCTCACGTATTGAAGTGAGCCCTCACGTATTGAAGTGAGCCCTCACGTATTGAAGTGATCCCTGCCTTGAGCTCTGCAGGCGGTTGCACGCGGTTGCACGCATATTGACCTTTACAAAAATTTAAAAAACTTTTTAGAGGAGAATCTGTTCAATACTACTTCAATACGTGAGGGCTCACTGCAATATACGTTAGCGATTGCAGGCGTATTGAAATGGCGTATTGGAGATGTATTGAAAAATGATGATGTCAGCTTTGCCAGTGCCAGGTCAGACGGATCGTCGCAAAGCTGACCTGGCACTTTTTCAATACATCTCCAATACGCCATTTCAATACGCCTGCAATCGCTAACGTATTGCAGTGAGCCCTCACGTATTGCAGTAGTATTGAACAGATTGAACGATTTTCGGGGAAACAATTTTGGAATTTTAATTTTTAGGAGAATCTGCACCCCTCGTTCGTGAATCGAACGGCCGAAATCGTAACTCAAGAAGTACCCCCAAAATGCTCAAGAAGTCCCCCCGAAATGGCCCCCAATACGGACCGGAAAAACCCTTCACTGAGACTCGACCCCACTACCTCAAGACTGTGAGAGCGACGGTCAACCACTAGACCATTACGATGGTTTAATCACGATATATGGTTTCGTAGTCTGGTAAAAAATCCGTCTGTTAATTCGATAACTCGATTATCTCCGATGCGATGTCACTGAGAGTCTGAGACATCGCATCGTCATCATCGTCGTCATCGTCGATCGTGCTCGCATGACGAGTCGATCCGATGTGACTTCTGAACGGCAGGGAAAGTTTTTGAGCACTTCGATTTTTCTGAACGGTCAAGTTCAAACTCAGATGGGTTGCAAAATTAGTTGGTAAGCTTAAGTATGTAGAGGCGCATAATTTTTTTAAAGAGGGTTTAAGAATATATAATGACTTATTTTTTCATATTTCGTATGACAATATCATATTCCAAATTGACTATTTTTTCAACTCTGAGATTTCGGGCAGTTGGGTGCCCACCCGAGGTGGAAACGTCTCTCCGAATCTTTCGTATGCGCGTTAAATGTGAAGTAGACAATAATTTATGAAAACCGATTCGTTTTTGTTATTCTCATTGGGAACGTTAATTTCCAAATTGACTATTTTTTCAACTTTGAGATTTCGGGCACTTGGGTGAGCATTAGAGGTAGTCTAAAGGTATCGGGACGTTCTCCGAATGTTCCGAATGTGAACCGCGTCGGGGATGTATGAAATCGCTATATGTGCATATGGATTCCATACAAATATGATAATGCAAATTCTACAAAGAATCATATACATTTCTCCAACATGGAAATAACCGAGTGGGTTATGATCTCCCGAAGAGATAAAGAGGTGCAAGAATGCATATGCGCACTCGGGAAAGCGAGTGTAATAATTCATGTCATATGAAGGTACATACAAAACATTGTTGGAATCAAATCCGAGGTTATTGCTACATATCAATAATACAAACGATAAGGGGGACATCTTGTCTATATCACTTCCATATCTATACCAACGCTAACAGGCGCTGATGGGTCCGATCCGATATGAAATATTCAGCACCCTGCCGAATTAAGGGCACCTCCGTCGCTATCACCGCCTCGCATGGAATGAGGCATTTCTTGGAGGTGTCCAAAACGTATGCGTCCCGTTCCCCCTCATCCTTCCATTCAAAGTATCGACCGGAGATCACCCAGGAGCCAGGACCGTGTGTGACACCATAGTCATCCTCTTGCATTTCACAATCTACTTGCATGCTTGAGGCCAAGGCCTTGACCAAGTAGTAGGAATGTGCGGCGTCCCCTTCGACCCGCACCGCAAAAACGCTTCCCCGCCGCACCTCCAAACTCACCTCCGTCGCATACCGCTCCACCATCATGCGCACTTGTCTCGCTTCCGCTCCCGACGCCGCACGCAACTCCACCTCCCTCCAAGAGTCGACATGAGATTTCTCCAAGCACCGGGAGGAGTCCGGCACCGGGTGTGTGCATTGCGCATAGCAATGGGCGCAATAGCAAGAGCGGTCCCGAAATAGGAGGCGCCCTTCACCAACCCCCGCGCGAACGCTGTGCATACGCAGCGTGCCGTCAACCGACTGATACGCTTCACCCGTCCGGTCAACCGCGCGCATTCCCCCGGGCTCCTCGTGTAGGGGACTTTCGGGTACAAGATAGAAGTGCCGCGCATTGAAAGTGACCTTGCTCTTCATATAAGTAGTGGGTGCCGGACGGGAAAGTCGTGCAACACAGAACCGGTGCAAATCCGGCGCGCAATTTATGTTTGCATAGAACTCGTCCCCCTCCGATATCACGGCTGTGGCCGCCGCGTGTTTCACATGTGCACCCGCCGCATCTTGTTCCCCTTTTGCGTGTGCCGTCTCAAAAAAGTTCCTTTGACAAGGGACACCCAAGTACCACTCCGCCTTACTCTTCCCAACATCCGCGAAACCCGCCGCACACTTATTTTGGCACCCACTACCATCAACCCACTCGTGCAAGAACACCGGTTTCGCCAAACCCCGGCCCACAAAGTAGTCCTCGATAATCGTTTTCCGCATGTACCGAACAAAGTGGTGGTCGTGCACACGGTCATCGCTCAAAAAGTAAAGATAGTCCTTGATTATCACCAGATTTTCGGAGGTGCTCTCCACTCCATCAACCTCCAAGGATGCGTGTCGCCATAGCACACACACCAAAATGGTTGCCTGCTTTAGCACCCAATGCATACTTTGTGCCGCGCGGGGAATGGTCAACTTGTGATTCTCCGAAAAGTCAAAGACAACACAACAATGCCCCAACGGTAGATTATCCACACACTGTCGATAGTGCCGGTGTTGGTGCAGCGCCATGAAAGTATGGTAGGCATAAGGGCGAAGGAAGGGGCACGTTCCGGAACCATCAAGTTCACGAATCGCCCATGTTCCCGGGTTCCCTTCAACCGCGGTGTTGTGCACAAAACTCCCTCGGCATTCGCAGTTCTTGGACTTCCCAGGTTCGTGCCCAAGTAATAGTTGTTGTAACTTGTACACCAGTTCCCCTACTGGAGTTCTCTTGTGCACAAATTGCAACCGCTTAACCGCTTCCCCATCGTCGGTAACGTGACCGGTTGCTAGGTTTTCATAACACTTCCATTCCACAAGCCGTTGAGACGTGAGTTCCGTTGCACACAATTGCAAATTAGCAAGACCCCCGCAATCCGGACACTCCCCCTTCAGGCATTCAATCCTATGCGAGTCTCCCGGTCGGGGACAAAGCAAACTCTCGGCGAACTGGCTGGTTGACGTTCCCACCTTAACAATGTCGCAAACCTCTTCGGTCCCCTCTATGACCTTCCTTGTAGAGTCGGTGCTCCAAGGAATGCGCGGACAGCACTCCTCCTTGCATGCACAGCCAGAATGCAAGGTCTCCCTTGTCCGATTGAAGCCCTCAAGCACCATCCGAAAGTCTTCGTGGTACCTGCACGTGCAAGTTATGTTGTCCTGCCTGCGAAGACGTACCACATTCTTGGGCTTGAGACCCTCGAATGTTCGCTGCTTCATTTTAATTTCCGGGTGTCTTGCTTGGAACCGCATAAACAGAGAAACTTGTGAAGATTCCAACCATTGCTTGGAGACGAACTGATTAGGCTGCAGAAGCTTTCCAGCAGAGTCGCGCGCAAGGACGACGTCCTTTTTGCAAGGACTGACCCTCGTGTTTGAGAGCCAGTACTCGCGAACCAGATTCTGCACCTGTTCCTTGCTTTCAGAAGTGTTCCGCGTCCCACGCACCAGATCGGGTACCGAGTTCTCATCAGGTTGAAGGCCCACCGTACAACCATTACTTAAGGCCTCGCGCCCTCGTAAAGCACTCTCCACAACACGCCGGTGTACTCCTAGCAGCTCCGCAGAGGAAGTCACAGAAAATCCGTGCGTGCGAAAATTCTCCCCGCAGATCATTGCAGCAGTGGCCATGCGCATATTCACGTGAAGCTTGGAGGCGCTACGCGCTAACCAGGTGAATCCCTCCTTTACATTTTCTATCAATAGCATACCAAACCCGGCATTTGTGCCGCACAGTTCTTGAACAACATCGCGCTGAACATCCGGGGACTGCTTGGACACGAACTCGCTCAAAGTAGGTGCAATCTTTTCGGGGTGACGCGAGAAGAGATTGTCAAGAGGGCCCAACCAGTGCTGCCTATTTCCTCTATGTAAGCGATCCAAGCTTCCTTTGCCATCAGCAGCTCTACCAGTTTGCGCTTTTTCCTGATCAGCCGTTCCGCCCTCGCGTGTGCTAGTGCTCGTCCATATCTTCGTGACATGCGTAAGCATGCCCTCCAGCTCTGCGACTTCAGCGTTGCATTCTGGTGGAAGCGGCCATTTATCCTGAGGAATACATTCCGCTAAGGTTCCTATCGCAATAAGGTATGGCAAAATTTCCTCAAGCGCCTTACGCGGTGCCATGTTGCTTACTTTCAGAATATTTGAACTTCCCTAAGTTAGCTAGGGTGTGAATAACATAGCAATTATGAGCATGCCCACAGGCGACACCGGATGGTCCAACAGTTGAGCGCGTGCATTGATCATCCAACATTTAGATTAATCGACGCACGCGCACAGATGTGCATGTGCGTGTGTGGCACGATTCATCGGGGATTATAGTGAGGCAATTGTTTCGGGTGCGTCGATCTTCCGCCACCCGATCTAATCGACGCATGCGCAAAGCGTACGAACTTCATAAGTCCTCAACCGACAACAATACCCGAATCATTTGTGCGCGTGCGTCGATGATCTATTATTCTGATTAATCGACGAATGCGCACAAATGTGCATGAGCGTACGTGGCCTTATTCGTTTGGGATTCCAGTGCAAGAATTTGTTTGGGTGCGTCGATCTTTTATCACCCGATCAGATCGACGCATGCGCACATTTTATGAAAGTCCGATATCAGACATAAACACCTATTGTTTTTGGAAGTGCGTCGATCTTATGGGATCCGATATAATCGACGAACGCGCACAGTTGTTCAGGAGCGAATGGATTTTCACCCCGATCGACACACAAGAGCCCATGATCCTCACACAAAGCAGTTTAGCGGGTCCGTCGACTTCACGATGTCGATGGACCCGCTAAATGTTAACTGCTTTATGCTAAACTTATAGGCACGACATACATGTCCAAGGCTTGCAGATCTCTCTTTAAAAGTGACATGTCGAGCACTCGAAAAGAAAGTATCGCGCACCACGGGCTGAAAGCAATGGCCAAGCAAGGAAAGGCCGGACCTTGTAGCGCCTGTAAGAATCCCTGGTTAGCCACCTTGAGGTGCAAACTGTGTAGCAATTTTTATCACCACAGTTGTAACGCGCACCCGCCCTCGCTGTATCCGAACGAGTGCAAGAATTGTGGAAAGCCCGCTCGCGACAACTGCCTATTTTGCGGGTTGTATTCCACGCAAACTTGCTTCCAATGCAAGCGCGGTTTCCACATGCGTTGCGCACAAAAGCAGCCAAATAATCGAGCAGGCGCTGGCTCTTGTGGCAGAGGGAATTGCCTTGGAAAGGCTGCGTTGATCTTAGCCAAACCGAAATCTCAGCAACCTGCACGCGCGCCGGAGTTTTCGCAAAGTCAACTGCCTCCCGGAAGTAAGCGATCTTACGCTCCCCTTGTGTTCTTTTGCCTGATCACAGTTTTACGGATAAAGTTGAGTTAACCAGGTTTCTCGGGAGCAGGGAAGAAGAAGGCAGGCCCTTCTCCCGCCAGGAAGGGAGCGCATGTGCCTATCGAGGCCATAATTTGCCGTTTCTGCGAACGGCCTACTCCAGAAGGAGGCCACAGATGCCTGACGTGTGGCAAGAAATATCACAATTTCTGCCTGGTGCGTTTACTTCGCTTGCGTCTTCCCACGATTGTGTTCTTCCCCTAGTTTTGAAATATCAATCATCCCGTGTACTTTTACTGCAGTTGGAATGGAGAGGCCTGGAGGAGGTGTGCTGCTGTGGCGACCCAACGTGCATGGCTGCGCAAAAGATTGAGGTGCGCGTCTTACTATCTGTATAGTATTCCCGTAGTTTTTTGGGTTCCTGTGATTGTGTTTGTGATTAATTTGTGCGCATCTTATAACAGGCACCTTCTACCTACACACCCTACAAGAACCCGACGGGGGTGGGCTCTTCAGTGACATCCCGAACCGTGACACAGGCTGGCCCATCTGGCGAGACCGAGGCTCCGACGCCAGCTTTGGAGTCCGATACACAACCCCCGGCTTCAGCGGTTACCCCGTCTGAGATCGCGCCCCTTCCCGTCGCGGTCGACTCGCCGCACGTGGATCCAATCCCCGAAGTCTCCGCACCCCTCGCCGCCACCCCCCCTTCTGAAACCGCCCCCCCTGCCGTCGCAGAGTCACTCCCACCTGCGAATCTGACAACTTCCGAGGTACCCGCTCCCCACGCCGACAACCTTACCGAATCGGCAACTCCTGCCGTCGAGGTTGGACCCATACCATGGTTCACAACCATGCTTGGAACGTTGAATCAAACACCCGAAAACCCCACGCCCGTCGCCGCCAGCCCCTCCGAAATCCAGCCCCCTCCCGTCGCGGACCCGTCCCTACCTGTGGATCCAACACCCGAAGTCTCCGTACCCCACACCGCCACTCAATCCGACACCGTTTCCCCCCCTGCCGCCGCCCAACTGCCTCCCGCCTCCTCGGATACCGCAGCCCCTACCGCCGCGATCTTGCCAACCTCGGATCCAACTCCCGAAGCCCCTGCACCCCTTGTGGTTGCAGGCACCACCGATCCCCCCTATGTTTGGAAACGGTTGGCGGACAACCCACCCGCGAATAAACAGGCATTCACAGCTTTTGCAAGCATTCACCGGTTACGTGTGGAGAAGTTCAAAGATCTCTGCATCGTCACCGGTAGCGACGAGTCCTATTCCGTGAAGACCGGGTGGCAATTCGGGTGCATGGTCAGCCACAAGGACATCCCGAGGTCGCGGTTTCTGGCCGGAACCTTGGTGGCGGCTCAAATGAAGAGGGGGTGGTTTGTTCTCTGCTGGGGACCGGTCGATGCAAGTGAGACGGAACAACGGTGCAGCCTGTTACGGCTGAATCGACTTCAACCCATCAAAGAGAAACACATTCCATGTCCCCCAGGGAACTCCGATGAATTGTTCATGAAGGAATGTTGGCGTCTCCAGCAGCTGTACAACTTCTCCCCCACGGAAGAAGGCCAACGACCGGTAAATAATTTACTCAACCCAACCCAATTTGTTTTCTCCATTGCACACACGAACTACATGAAATTTCGGAAAGGTGACTGTGTTTTTTTGGCAGGTACGACCATACAATGCCGAGGAGCAAACGGATCAAAACCGGAACCGGTCCGAATTCACGTTGGAGCCCGGAGGCGCCCCCTCCGAGAGGGTGGTTTCAAAGAAGAGGAAGGATCCCCCTTCAGGCAAAACAAGTTCACGCCGGACGCGCGCGCGCGCCCCCCCTCGTTGCACGGAGTCGCGTTCGGTGCAGGAGATCGACCGGGGCGACGAGCATACTTCTCCCGCAGCGGTGGTGGTTCCCCGTCGGCCACGAGATCGCGCCCCCTGGGGTGTTCCACGCACACTCCAGCTCGACGACCCTGTCCCTGCCAGGGATTTTCTCGGTGAGGCGCTCCAAACGGAGCTGGAGCCTCCAAGTCTTCTTCGTGCACGCACACCGCGCGGTGCTCCTAGGCCGTGGACGTCGGAAACACAACCCGCTACTCCCGACAATCCCACTCCCGAGTCTGCCCCTGAGTCGGTGGTGCAAGATTCCACACCCCAGCAACATGGCTTCGCAATTCCCACCAACAACCTGAACCTGACACCGAACTCCGCTGCTCAACAACCTCCACGGGCTCCGAGTCCCTTGGCAACACTTCCCCTTGCGTCCGATGATGGGGTCTCCCAAGTCGTTGCGCAACTCCAACAGAGCCAGCAGGAATTGCTTGAGCGGCAAGCTGCCGCGCACCAGGAGGAGATGCGCCAGCAGCAAGCCTGGTTTCAACAGCAGCTGGTGACTCTCCAATCTCAAACGGTCCATGCGCCGGGCCCGGTGCAAGAGCCGTCCGTGACATCGCACCAAGTGCTTCCCCTTGGTGGTGGGGTTCCCAACATTGTGCCTCCAGCCACTATTGCTGGTGGCTCGGTGAACTCTGGCCCCGCGTTGTCTTCTTATCCCCTTACCAACCCGGGGTTTTCCGGGGCTCCCACGCCCTCCGTGACCACGCAATACCCCTACCCCGCAGGCTCCCAAAGCTACCAGAGGATGCTTATGCCACCTCCCGCGTACCCTACGGAGCTACCCGTCCGGTCTCCCTACCCAACTGGGGGGGACTACGTATCCCCGAGGGAGATTGCTATGCAAAATGAGCTCCTCCGCCAGAACGAAACCGCCTACCGTGAGCGGATGCAAGCAATTGAGGACCGTGAACTCGAACTCGCGCGTGCCCGCGCCACTGAACGTTTCAAGCAAGAGCAAAGGCGCTGGGGAGGCTTCTAGGCAGTAGTTCTGCTATCCATTACAGGCAGAGAGTCTGACCGAAACCTGCAACCTATATCGCAATGTGCGCATGAGTCCGTAGAGCTCTTTCGTATGAAGTAATATTACATCTTAAGTATTTGTTGTGCTTGCCTTACTAGAGCTTATCTCCTGGTAGCTAGATTTCCATCTCGGGAGAACTTGGAATTGCACATATTGCATTTTGTGTTGCATACCCTACGGCGTGTATGGCATATGCTTTATTATAACCTTGTGAATACGTACAAATATGTTAGAATTGTATTCTCCATTTCGGGACCCATTTCCCGAAACAAGAATGTGCAATTAGCGCATGATTCTAGCATCACCGAGCGCTAAAACCTAAATCATCGTTCACATATCAATTTGGATAGGAGCATATCATCACATACCAACTTTTTAAAACTTCTATACAACTTATATTGTAAAATACAAAAATTATGCAAAATCTACCAACTAATTTTGCTTACCATCCTCACGTTATTGCACTCTTCACAGTTCGCCGTCAGCAGTGTTGCAGCAGCCTCGCCAGTGAGTTGCGTGCTGTGATATTTTTAATTCTCACAGGTTGCAATATGGCACTGGTTTGCAGTGCATGTTTTGGTTATGCGTGTGTATTATTTTGTGTGTGCTTCGCGCGCTCATACTTGGCATGCGTGAAACTTTGACTAAGAGTGAACGGGAAATTCCCGCGAGTCCTTTGCACTCGAAATAGTTGGTTCAAATCCAACTCACTCCACATCCCCCTTTTACTTTCCTTTGCTTCTTTCGTTGACGACTGCTAATTTCTTTCTTCTTTGCTAAACGTTAGTTGGTTGGTTTCGTGTTTCAGATCCGCTGAAAACGTTCGCGTGGCGAAGTCATATTAGGTTTTCATCTCGCGTTCATATTCGCATTTATTTGAGGTTGCTCGGTTGTTAATTATGTTTTCAATAAAGGTTTATTTTGTGCGTTTCCGCTTTTTACTAAGTGTTGGCTCTTTACTTTCCTTTTCAGATTGGCTGTTTTCGAGGAGGGCGAAATGGAGGAAATCGACCGCCTCGAGTACAACGTCAACTTCAAGCATCCCTTCAAACATTCTAGGTTGATAAGTCCTTTATGTTTTCAATAGAATATTCTTTTGTGCGTTTCCGCTTTTTTACTAAGTGTTGGCTCTTTACTTTCCATTTTAGATCGGTTGTTTTGGAGCGAAGCGAGATGGAGAAAATCGACCGCCTCGAGTACAACGTCAACTTCAAGCATCCCGTCAAGCGTTCTAGATGAATACATTGATTTTAGGTTGGCATCTTGTAAATAGAAAGTGCACGAGTGGAACATTATTTTGCGTATTGTAAATAAAAAGTGCACGAGTAGAACATAATTTTGTGTATTCGTTGGTATGATAAAATTTGATAGTGCCATTCGTATTCCTTTCTGCCTAGCTAGATACATGTTAATCGTAGTAAAGATGCTCGAGTAATTTGTTTATCTCGCATAGCATACGCATAATGGAAACATAGTGAACACACTGCATGTTGCAAATGTGCAATATGTATGCTATAGATCTATAGTATATATCCAACATAGGCAACTTTTATTTCAATACATATGCAATATGTCCACAGTATATATACAGCATATTGAATTTGTATAATCAATACGTATGCAACACGTCCGCAGTAAGTATTCAACATACTGAATGTTCCGTTTCAATACATATGCAATAGGTCCGCAATATATATACAACATATTGAATTTGTATGTTCAATACGTATGCAATATGTCCGCAATATGTATCCAACATACTGAATGTTCCGTTTCAATACATATGCAATAGGTCCGCAATATATGTATAACATATTGAATTTGCATGTTCAATACGTATGCAGTAGGTCCGCAGTATGTATCCAACATACTGAATGTTCCGTTTCAATACATATTCAATAGGTCCGCAATATATATACAACAGATTGAATTTGCATGTTCAATACGTATGCAGTAGGTCCGCAGTATGTATCCAACATATTGAATGTTGACTTACAATATGTATACAATATGTGAGCGATATGTGTGCAACATGCCTTCATAGTGTTTGCGACATGCATGGTGCATGTCTCCAACCCTATACTACACATGTGTTGAAGGCATATTGAAATAACTCTCTGCATCAGAACTTCAATATGTCTCCAATACATGAGGGCTCACTGCAATACTATGTTGCACACATGTTGGAGCGCTTGCAGGCATATTGCACACATATTGTAACATTTTTTATTGTATTGAACATTTATTGTCAATACGCGTGCAATATGCCTGCAATATGTGTTCAATACGATGTATTGCACGCGCCCAGAAACGTAGGGTGCACTGTATTTTTTGATGTGCACTACTGAAATGCCTCGTGATATAAGAATTTCACAAAATAGGCATTGTTCAATGGCGGTATGATCAGATATGTAATGGCCAATGAAAATAAGATGACCAGTATGGCTTATTCAGCAGGCATGACTACCTCAAAGAGATGCCAATACACGGATACATTTCAAGACATAAGGGCAATAGACTTATTATGTAGCCTTCAAAGGCAGCTAGCATGTATGCTGCATTGGTCAGCTCGGTGGCTTTGACCTATCTAGGTGTTGTACTCAGGCCGTAGCCTGCATATTGCATTGAGTGCTCTTGACACCTTTAATGATCCAATCAGATGATATGTATGCAATATCAAGAATGGTTGCCCTTTTTCAGTGATCATCGGTGGTAGAGGCTATAGTGCTTGCAACGAATCAATGTACAATTCTAGTCTGGATGTACATGATAGACCAGATGTATACAAATGTCCAGGTCTTCGAAATCAAGCTCATAATTATATGTACGACATGGCTGACGACCTTAGAAATGTTCGAGACATATGTGTGTCAACTTCATGGAGTTTTGCATGGTTTGCCTGTATATAGTCATGATTACCAAAACAACAACGATGATGCAACTTATTTGTTTTATTATTTGTCTTATTTTATTTATTTATTTGGTTTTTAGTTGTATTTTTTAGCTTACCGTCTTCCCCCCTCAAGGAAGTGTAAATTGCCAGGCGGTTGTCAGGCGCCGTTTAAATACAACAGAGGTCCGACCTCATATGTGATGACGTGGCAGCTTTCGACGAAGCTGGACAGCAGTTCTCGGGATGCAGCCCATTGCACCGTAGGTGCATCGCAGTTTTTGGGATGCAGCCCGAATTCACGTCATCAGCGTGGGTCACATAATGCCCATGTATGTGCTGTATACAATACAACACTACCCTCCAGCGGCGAAGTGGTTTGCTATTACCATCATCGTATGCTGTTGGATCAAATATATAATCAGAGAGTGGCATGTAGCACGGCTAGGTGGGCCCGGATTGCATAATCGATGAAAATGACATTTAGAAGTCGCAAGAAGTTTCAAGAAGTACTTAGTGGTTAAAAGAAATCATCTAGAGGCAATATTTTATATTTTTTGATAATTGTAGTGGCCACAGGGCTGCTTACAGGTCGCGGACGGGCTGCCGTACATACATTGCATATCTTGCGGGCGCGTGAGATATGCAAATGATACGGGGAAGTTATTAGAAGTTGTGAGAAGTATCTAGAAGTCATCCGTAGGCAATGAGAAGCAAAATTTCACATCGGGACATATTCACGGGGTGCTGGGGAGCTAATTTCGTCTGTAAAATGGCTGCAAAGCAGAAATTGCATATCTTGCGGGCGCGTGAGATGTGCAAATGATACGGGGAAGTTATTAGAAGTTGTGAGAAGTATCTAGAAGTTATTATTAGGCATCGAGAAGTGATATTTCACATCGGGTCACATTCGCGGGGCGTTGGGGAGCTAATTTCGTCTGTAAACTGACTGCAAAACAGAAAATGCATGTCTCGTGGGCGCGTGAGATATGCAAATGATACGGTGAAGTTATTACAAGTTGTGAGAAGTATCTACAAGTTATTATTAGGCATCGAGAAGTGATATTTCACATCGGGTCACATTCGCGGGGCGTTGGGGAGCTAATTTCGTCTGTAAGCTGACTGCAAAACAGAAAATGCATGTCTCGTGGGCGCGTGAGATATGCAAATGATACGGTGAAGTTATTACAAGTTGTGAGAAGTATCTAGAAGTTATTACTAGGCATCGAGAAATGATATTTCACATCGGGTCACATTCACGGGGCGTTGGGGGGCTAATTTCGTCTGTAAACGGACTACAACATACTTTTACTTTGCCCTAATGATACGCATATTATTTGCAGTTGCAGGAGTCATGGGGCACTAGCCGTTGCCGGGTGGCGGGTGCTCAAATTCAAAGGTGGCTCAAATTCTGCAACTCCTCTATGGAGACGCCCGAGGCCCTACCCAAGTCCGAGGTATTCAATGGCTGGGTCTGCTGGACTTGCTGGACTTGCTGGAGTTGCTGGAGCTGCTGGACCTGTTGGAGCTGCTGGAGCTGCTGGAGCTGCTGGAGCTGTCGGGCCTGTGGTTGCTGAAGGAGCATGGGCTGGGACTGCTGCAGAAGGGGTTGCAGCTGCTGGGTCTGCTGGAGCTGCTGGAGCTGCTGCAACTGCTGGAGCTGCTGGAGCTGTTGGAGCTGCTGGAGCTGTTGCAACTGCTGGGGCTGCTGGAGCTGCTGGAGCTGTTGCAACTGCTGGGGCTGCTGGAGCTGCTGGAGCTGCTGGGGCTGCTGGAGCTGCTGGAGCTGTTGCAACTGCTGGGGCTGCTGGAGCTGCTGGAGCTGTTGCAACTGCTGGGGCTGCTGGAGCTGCTGGAGCTGTTGCAACTGCTGGGGCTGCTGAAGCTGCTGGAGCTGCTGCAGCTGCTGGAGCTGTTGCAACTGCTGCGTCTGGGGTTGTTGCAGCAACAAGGGCTGGGGTTGCAGCGGTTGGAAGGCTTGCTGCAACAAGGGAGGCTGGGACGCTTCCTGTCCTACTTGCAGCATCGGCACCGCCTGAGGCACCGCCGGAGGTTGCTGCTGAGGGCTTTGCTGCTGGGGGGGGAGGGTTGGAGGTGCCTCGGCTGTCGGCGCGCTGGGCGCATCTTCCCCTGGGCTTGCCATGAAGTCCGCCACTTGGCGCTCCAAGGCCCGCTGCTGGCGTTCCTCAGACAGCTTCAGCTGCTGGGTGAAGTGCGCCTCCTGCTGCTTCAGCATCTTCTGGCTCGCCTCCTCCTGCCTCGCTAACACCGCCGTTAGCTCCTCCACCGTGATTCCCCTCACCGGTGGGGCCGCCTCGGTAACCTCCGACAGAGCGACAAGCGGTTGAGGGGGGGGCACCGTGCGGGCTGACGGCGCCGGCGCCGCGCCCCTCGTTGACGCACGCCCCGAGGCCGGCATGCTTCCGCTGCCAGCAGAGGATCTCCCCCTTTTTTGCCCCTTTGCTGAAGTTTGCGGGTCACCGCCACCCGAGCTCAAGCCCCTACCAACCTTACCCGCCGGCTGCCGTATCCGCGGGAGGCTCGACCTCTCCGCCGGGTTTCCCTGGGAGTTGGCTCCCGCGAGTTGGCTCCTCAACTTCTTCCTCGGTGGGGTGCCGGCGGTATCCACGTCCTCGCCCTCGTCCACCGCCGGGACGGCAATCGCCGACGCACCACCCTGCGGCTCTGCATTCGCACCCCCTCCCCGCGGCACGTCCACGAAGACGTAGTCATCTTGCGTGTAGTGCGGCGAGGAGAAGTTGTCACCCTGAAGATCCTTTGTCGTCAATTGCCTCACGATCGGAGGCAAAGAGACACCTGTGAAGAGCCCACAATCGGACGTCGAGCTTGTCAAAAAGAAATTGGGGGCTACCACTTAGACAAAAGCAATTTCACCGCAAGCATGCTCAGCACCCCCCGCAAGTACCGATTCACACAAACAAAGAGAATGCCGTACCGTTCTCCAAGCCGTAGTGCTTGTGCAGCTTGATGAGCTTCGGGAAGAAGATTCTCGCGCACTCGTACACGATGTCCGACCCCTCTTCAGTCTTGAAGTGGGCGGCACCACGGGCCTTATCCGTGCTCCCCTGGTTGAGCCGGTTCATCCTGAAGATGTGCGTAAGGTGCGGGGTGGCGTATCTGCCGTGGATTGGCCCACCGCATATGGTGAACCACCCACGGTCTTTCACGTGCAAGATCGTCCCCGCAATATACGCGCCCTTGTATACTTGCCCTTGGTGATACACGACGGATCCCCTCTCGAAACGCCCCTTGGACTTTTCCGTGTACCCCTCCTTCCCATGCACCCCATCCCCCGCCACGTACACCACCGGTGCTAACTGCGGCAGATCACGGTGATGCACCCAACGGGGATAAAAAGCAACACGTTGCTCCAACGTGGCCTTCGCCCACCCCGGCCAATCCGCGGCAGCGGGCGCCTTCACGACCACCTCCGCCGGTGCGGGCTCTCCCGCCGCGGGGCTCCCCGTGATTGGGGGCGGAGCGACGACCACCTCCGCCGGTGCGGGCTCTCCCGCCGCGGGGCTCCCCGTGATTGGGGGCGGAGCGACTACCACCTCCGCCGGTGCGGGATCTCCCGCCGCGGGACCCTTTGTGATTGCGGCATCCTCCACCACCACCTCCGCAGGTGCGGGCTCTCCCGCCGCGGGGCTCCCCGTGATTGGGGGCGGAGCCAACACCACCTCCGCCGGTGCGGGCTCTCCCGCCGCGGGACCCTTTGCGATTGCGGCATCCTCCACGACCACCTCCGCAGGTGCGGGCTCTCCCGCCGCGGGGCTCCCCGTGATTGGGGGCGGAGCCAACACCACCTCCGCCGGTGCGGGCTTTCCCGCCGCGGGACCCTTTGCGATTGCGGCATCCTCCACGACCACCTCCGCAGGTGCGGGCTCTCCCGCCGCGGGGCTCCCCATGATTGGGGGCGGAGCCAACACCACCTCCGCCGGTGCGGGCTCTCCCGCCGCGAGAACCTCCGTGCTCGTGGGGGCGGGAGCGTCCGCGGGTTGCTCCGCTCCCCACGGCGCTTCCACATCCCCCTCACCAACCACGGGGGGCGTGGCCGCTTGAAGGGGCGGTGGCCATTGCTTGAGCGCGCCTTCCAGCAGCAGGGCGCCTACTTTTGAGAGCGGCAGTCCTTTCGCAGCGTCCTTCTCCGCTTGCGAGGTTGGGTAGACCGTGCGCTTCGCCATGCACTCCGGTCTACCACAATTGTTCTGCTCCTCGATGCCTTTGCCTAGAAGGCAGACGTTGTGGTAGAAGTCACCGCAGTGCGAGCACTTGTGTACTCCACGTCCATCGTCTTCCTGGTAGATGAAGCAGCAGACTTCAGGTGCTGGCGGAGGGGGTGAGGGCGGAGGCAGCACGTCGAGCCCGCCTAATTCATACCACACCAAAACCATGCGCGTTTACACAAGCAGGGTTTCGGGCATTATCCATACGCATAACTATAGGCTCTACCAACATGTGATTCGAAAAGGTGCTCACCATCTTCTTGCCCTGTATAGCATCTATCGTATGCTATTGT
>LGRX02026634.1:0-64450 GCA_001247695.2 Cymbomonas tetramitiformis | reverse complement strand
GCACCTTTCGGATGGATTGACCATCGAAGAGCTGTGGGACGAGTACATCGAGGGCTTGCGTGAGGATGAGGAGAGCAAGCAGCTCTCTCTCAGTTACTGGTACAAAATATTTGAAGAAGATTGCAGCAAGTGGCTCAAGATTCCATCGGTGAACCGATTTTCTCACTGCGATGTTTGCGCGTCCTTCAAGTTGTTGAAGGAAGGCTTAACCAAATCTCAAAAAGGTGAATATTCATGAATAGCTTTGTGATGTGTTTATATGCTTATGTAATTTGTTCACTGACCCGAATTTGTGTATCATGCACAGCGCAATACAACGGGCCTCTCAACAAACATCTGGCAATCGCACGAGCGGAGCGCCAGAAGTTCTACAAACATGGTCGTAAAGCGAATATGACCAAGAGCATTGCCATGAACAAAACTTGGCATAAGTATGCCTCGGTGATCATCGATGGCATGACGCAGTGGACCACCCGATTGCCACACTTTCGACGTATCCCTAAACATCTGGACTCTAAGGACTTCCTTGACGTGCACACCATGGGGAGCATGATCGAGAACGTGGGCCGCTTCATGGATTTCAACTACGCCAACTTCAAGGACGATGCGAACTTCCTTGTCAACGTTTTGCACCGGGATATCCTCCGCATTCAAGAGCATCGACGCAACGGGGACGGAGAAAATTCATACCCGATGCCGGAAGTATTGTATGTACAGCTTGACAATGTGAGCACCAACAAGAGCAAGTTGATGTTGGCATACGCAGCTTGGCTGGTGCACACGGACGTCTTTCGCAAGGTGAAACTCAACTTTCTGTTGGTGGGACATACGCACGAGAACATTGACGAGATGTTTTCACGCTTCTCCGTGCGTCTACGACGCAAGCAAGCTTGGACGCTCGACGAGATGATAGAGGTCGCACAAGAATGCTTTACGGATGGTGTAATATGCGAGCACACCGAGAAGATCTTCGACTTCAGCTCTTGGTTTGATGGTCACGTCTTCGATTGCCACAATATTTTGGCACAGCAGGCTTTCAAGTTCAAGAAGAACGAGCACGGCGAAGTGGGCATGCAGTACAAACAGTATTCCATTTCACCAAAATGGTTACCCGAGACTCCATTGCCAAAGCTTGTTTCTACACCGGTCCCCCTGTCGCGGGGCCTGGATACATCAAGCCGATTCCTTTTACCGAAGAAGGCATCGAAAAGCTTGAGCATACCTTACAGGCGTTGAAGGACATTTTGGGCACAAAGCTCACAGAGGTGCACGAAAAGTTTTGGCGCGAGGATGTCATCGAGAAACAGCGCCACCTAACTGCTGGTGGAGAATGTCAGGCGCCCGCGATACCCTTCCAGCATCCCGAGAAAATGGCCATCGAGCGCAATGCCACCTTGGTTCGACTGATAGAGGCGCCCGCGTTGGCGATAGAAGCTGCCGGGGCTGCCGCCGTTCCCGCTATACCGGTGCGCATCCAACGCCGAATTGATCGAGCGCCGATAGAAGTGTACAACGGTAAACGGAAACACCAAGGTCGAGCCCAAAAGCGAGCAGAGCAGTACGTGGACAACGCCCGGTGGGAGGTCACCTACGGCCAGATGACAGTCGGCAGCTTTGCAGTGGCTCTCGCGGTGGAATCTGAAAACGACAAGTTCGCTTTCCGCGTACAACTGAAGCGAAGCGAATGGTCGGATCCGTTGTACTTGGTGAAGGTGGAGGCGCGCTATCCGTCAACTCAACAGCTGCTATATCGCTATTTCCAACCCAAAAAACACACCGACACCAAGAAGAAGCACCTCGGCAAGCAGCTTGCGAGTCACGCAGGAGCTTTCGCAGCGCCACCGGGGCACCGACCGTCTACCGAGACTTTCGATAAGAATGAAATAGTGCTGGCATGGAATGTGGATGCGAAAGACCCCGAGCGGAGTATACCGAACGAGCAATACGCGCAGATAGTCGTCGCTTTGCTTGAACAACAATCCAAACGCACGCGCAAGGACCTAGGTGACTTGAATGAATCGGATGATTCCGATGAAGACGAAGCTTTTGATAATTGCGTAGCGGTAGCGGTAGCACCTGAAGTGGACGCGTAAAGCAAGACGAAAAAAAACATGTAAATGATATGTGTATAACGTGTATATAGATTCCGAGTCAAAAGTTCTTTGTGTTTTCACTCCTCCTAGATTTCGAAAAAGTGCATTTGACCTCAATTTTGTACCATAAAAACCATTAAATTTAATGCACAACCTGCACTTGCATGTTCTTGACTGTTAAAATGCGGCTTTTTAATCCTATCATGAGGTAAATAAGGCAATATCATTTTCACATGAGAATGTCATTTTCATCGAATAGTGTGTTGTAGGGCCTAGTAGGCTAGACGCCATTGTTGGAAGCACGTAGTCGGGAATGGTCGAAAATGCGCAAAAGCGGTAGGGCAGTTATGTAGCCCAACTTTCGGATGGTTTGACGATAAAAATTGGTCGCGGCCGCGATCTCCAACGGTGGCCGGGGACGGGATGTGGTTGCTGTCGTGAGGACGAAACAGCTGCCTAGGCGGCGGTCGGGAATGTCAAGGAGGGCTCGACGCGCTCCAGGGACCAAAAGTAACCAAACCGAACACCCACAAGTGGTGGCCGATAACCTGACAAGAAACAAGATATATATATATATAAGGATATATATATGTCGGGTGCTTATTATTATTATAATACATTTACGTCGATGAGTAAGGCAAGGCCTTCGGAACGATCTACTGGAGTCTGTTCCCCTCATACATAACTGTCTGCAAAGCAGGGAGCATTCCACTAACTATGGAAGCAAGAGGCGGCTCGGCACTAATGAGACGTGTCGGCCACCATGTCGGTCAAGAACATCAGCAGGTCACGGATCTGATGCCTGGTGGGGATGGAGAATCGGGCAGTGGGGGTGGAAGGTGAGGGCCCAGGGGTGCCCCACCCCATGGGCCTTGGCCCCCGTGGGGCTGAGACCCCAAGGGGGCTCAACCCCTGAGGGGCAGGGGGAGGAGGGTTTTATTTAAAGTGATTTCCTAGTATTTTACTAGCATGCTTTTTGATCTCTGTGCTCTTTTTAGTTTTCGTACTGAGTTTCATGATGCTTGGGTTTTCATTAATGATTTTCTCCTCCGGCATGATACCCGTTTAATGGAGGATGCTTCTTTCCCTAGAGTGCCGTCTGCATATTCTGGATAACTTTTTCAACAAGGGTTTTAGCCCACAGTGAGGAACACCGATCCCTTTTAATACTTTTCCAAAGCCTGCTGGTAAATATCCCATGAGGGTGAGCTCCCTTGGCCACCTTGTGGCGTTTAGGAAAGGGGCGCCCGCAGCGCTTCGATGTGCTCCGTCCAGGTGTGCACCTGGGTACTGCTCCTGCATGCCCGGCATAACACTATTCTCAGTCCATGGACACAGCTGGATCGGTAGTGGACACTCTCTTTCCTCAAGTGCTTGTTTTATCATATCGGGGTGTATTCCCGTTTCTTTGAGCATTTTAGGTTTAAACTTTTTGTGCGGCACAACATTCATAAACCACTTTAACAGTTTAATTTTCAGTTGCTCATTATCCAGCTTGTTGCTCACCGGACAGCCCATGCTAGCGCTATCAATGGACAATATGCCTACATCCGAGTACTTATCTTTGTAGCATCCCTCTCCTGCGGGTAGTGTGTATGGGAGGGTGCTAAGGAGCAGAACAGTTTCGCAGGGGCGGGTGTTCTCGGATACTAAGATGATATAAAATACTTGAGTGTTTTATAGCACACTGACAACTGTGACAACGGACACTGGTGACATCTCGGGCTGAGGGGTGACAGACGGGAGACCCACTGTGCCCCCCCCCTTACAGTGGGGGGGGGCAAGATTGGGTTCCCCGTGAGCTTTAGGGTTCTCGTTTGAGTAGTTATGGCCCCCCCTCGCTCCGTTCGGCGTTCGGACGCCCGTTAGGCGCGAGGGGGGGCACCTAACTACGTTGATCAAAAGACAGACGCGCGAGCCACGTCGGACGATACAGTCGAATTGCCCATATATGTATGCTATTTCCCAAATCTGTAACGCTTGTCATGTTACGCATGACATGTTACGCATGGCATGTCACGCATTACATGTAATGCATGACATGTTACGCATGACATGTTACGCTATCCCGTGACACAGTAAAATAGTCTCGATCGAAGACAGACGCGCGAGCCACGTCGGACGATACAGTCGAATTGCCCATATATGTATGCTATTTCGTATTTGCCAAATCTGTAACGCTTGTCATGTTACGCATGACATGTTACGCATGGCATGTCGCGCATTACATGTAATGCATGACATGTTACGCATGACATGTTACGCTATCCCGTGACACAGTAAAATAGTCTCGATCGAAGACAGACGCGCGAGCCACGTCGGACGATACAGTCGAATTGCCCATTTATGGCCCCCCCTCGCTCCGTTCGGCGTTCGGACGCCCGTTAGGCGCGAGGGGGGGCACCTAACTACGTTGATCAAAAGACAGACGCGCGAGCCACGTCGGACGATACAGTCGAATTGCCCATATATGTATGCTATTTCCCAAATCTGTAACGCTTGTCATGTCACGCATGACATGTTACGCATGGCATGGCATGGCATGGCATGGCATGTCGCGCATTACATGTAATGCATGACATGTTACAGTACGCATGACGTCCACAAATGCGCAAAACATGCTCGACGATCGACCCGGTGCGTTATCGCACGTTCGGTATCTTAGGAATTATCGATGGAAATTTGAACCCAATTTGAATTTGGCAGTAGGATCCCTCACATCATATCTACGGTGCGACGGCCTAATGGATGTAGCCTTCGCGTAGAGTCGTGCGTTCATTGGCTCAGGAAGTCCCATGCCACGGGAGTGCGAATCTGCATCGTTGAGCGATGTGAATGAGGAACCCACCGACATCCGACCTGAGGTCGGACCAAGGTGGGACCTCGCATTTTGTCCGATGTGGCAGTAGAAATCGATTCTTTGCCGTCAGATGATAATATTTTTGACGGTCTAGGGGCATATTACTCAGGACCTGTGAACCACTTTGGTGAGGCCACCTCTGGTCAGGCCAAAATCGCTCCCCACCCCATAATCTATGACGATGACGATGACACCCGAATGGTGTCATGGCATAATGATTAGGTTAAACACGGCCAGTGTCGGCTTTTACAGAATCGTGTCCGTTTTTGCAATTCCTGTCCGTTTTTGCAGTTCTTAACAGTGGTGTGTGTTTTTTTCAACTTGCAACTTTCCAACCGCGATACGCACGATATGCCTAAGCGCAAGTTTAAGCACGAAAACTTGAATGACGCTGAGATGATGGCTTTGCAAACGTCACAGCGATCCCAACGACGGACTCGTGATTCTCATGAAGCGAGTTTCATGAATAGCCCATCCGCCTTTCATGAGTGCGTGGAAGTTGAATACCTCCCCGCCATCAAGCCAATAAACAAAGAATGGACACGGAAAATATTTGATGATGTTCACGCGGATAAAGAGGTACGAGTAAAGCGCACTGTTGTTCCAAAAGAACAAGTGGCTTTACTCGTAGACAGCTTTAATCCGACGAACTTTATGCACGAAAAGAAGATCAAAAGCCGAACATTTGTCGACTTGTTTGCCGCGGGTTCCGAGATAAATCTAAACTTGAAATCAGTTTTAGAAAGTCGTTTCGGAAAGGCCGAATTCAAGTTTATTTCAGTGGATAGTGACACTAAGTCGAAAGCAAAAAATGTGAAGGGCTGGGTCCCTATGAACATCTTTCGTGTGCACGACAACTGGAAAGTGTTGGGTCAAAACGTCATTTGTGCACCGCCTACAAGTGGAATGAGTGACGCGGCTATCATGTACTTCGCAGAACACTGCAAGGATTTCTGCGCGTTTTTGGTGCCAGACATGTGGCTTGCTGACCGTGCCTATCCACTTCGACGAATGTGGTGGGCGAAAAAGCAAGAAGACAAGCTCATTTACGAGCTCGAGGGTGTTCAAGGCATGCGCTGGATTGCGTGTGTGAAAGAGAAGCGCAAAGGCCAAGATCTCTTCGCAAAGACTGGTGTGCAACTAAGTGCTAAGCCAGCAATGAAAAAAGCTTACGCCGAACGCAAGCAGGAAGCACTAGAAAGCGCTCCTAGTGATGGTGGAGATGCTCTTGAGGTTGCTTTGAGGAATGATGCTTCATAGATGCTAGCGATACAAGGTCTCTCGGTAGGAACGCATGTAACATGGAACATACAAAGACACGTATCTCATATCATAGAAGTACATAATTTGAATTATGCACATATCGATGATATTATTGTACCGTGTATGCGTGAATGCGTGTGCGTGTGAAATGCTTTGTGTTATGCTCGAATTTGTCTTTGGACGGAGTGTATATTTGTTGTTGACACTGTTAAGAACTGCAAAAACGGATAGA
Organism: Cymbomonas tetramitiformis; assembly: GCA_001247695.2. NCBI lineage: Eukaryota > Viridiplantae > Chlorophyta > Pyramimonadophyceae > Pyramimonadales > Pyramimonadaceae > Cymbomonas > Cymbomonas tetramitiformis. The sequence goes on along the minus strand of LGRX02026634.1, from coordinate 58,002 downwards.
TTTTGCAAAAACGGACACGATTCTGTAAAAGCCGACACTGGCCGTGTTTAACCTAATCATTATCATGGTCAACCGACGCAGTCATGCGATGCTCGTTGTCATCGCGACACCCCCCCCCACTTCTATGTTTTAAAGTTGTAATCACGATCTCCGAATTCGCCTGCCAGGTCAAAGCCATCGCAGCACGAACATTGGTGCATATTTTCAAGCACGCGTGTGATTGGTTGAAATTTCAGACCCCGGTGCCTTGCGGGAACCTCGTCGGTCCGACCTGAGGTCCGACCTGAGGTCGCATGCCGATGCAACCTTGTTGCATTCTTCGATGGGGCGTGGATCGAATGTCGCAGGGATCGCGAAAACCATCTCATGGCCACGACCAATGTGGACGTGGCCGCCTGATAGTGTGGACCATTAGCCATTGCACCGTAGATATGATGTGCTGTCATATTTGATCTAAGGGTGTTAAACATCGGCATTCTCATTCGTTGACCCGATGACGATGCTTGTACAGTACAGTAAGTTAGCCCGATGCAAGCCCACTATCCTTCGCAAACACTTGCTTGGTCTGGTGTGTTCTCATTCCCTGCCTGGTCTGGCCCCTTCGCGCTTTCTTGTTCTCAGATTGATTGCAGGTACTGCTTTCGTGTGGGAGGTGGACGGTGTGTCCAATGCGCTTTCATATGGTGAAAATGACGGACTTTCTGGTCAAGGTTCGTAGCTACCCCTGATGCTTGTATCTACATGTTTGCCCCGGAAGTCTTCATAGCCAGTTTCGCTGTGCCTTCTCGATGCTTGAATACCCGAATCTTTTTAGACTCGCGGCAGCCTGTACCGTTATGTTTTAGTCAAGCCCGAGTGCGTGTCATTACTTCTTGTTGACAATTCACTATACTCATAGTCGAGTGCTAGCAGCGCGCAGGTTATCTGAGACGGAGCTCTCCACGCGTATTGGGATTCAAATCCTGCAACGAAAATGTAGTTTCGTTTTCGTTTGGCGGTGGAATATCACCAGTTTGTTATGATGTCTGCTGGAGTGTTATGTGTTGCTTTCTTGATTGTTGTGTGTTTTCTTCTACCTTTGATTTCGCTTTTGCAGACCTGTTTTACTAGCAATTTATTGTCACACGTACGCAAAATCCGTGTTTGACCGACAGGCCACGTAGGTTAAACCCGTTCGGCAATTGTGTTGTTGCTTGCAAACTTTTCTTGGCTCACTATTGCAGCCTCCGAGGCAGGGCAGTGCGTTAGCCTCTGGCACGCCTCGGGACCACACCCGACCCTGCCACTGTAAAAGGTACGCCTCCCCCGCTTGTTCTTGGTTCCGTTTGCGATGTTGGTCGCCCCGACCTGACAGACCTTTTTATTCAATACCACTTTGCCTACCACTAACGTTGTGTGTATTTGTCGCTACGCAGGTCGCAGCTTTGTTTGAACATGATCCAGGTTTCAAGGTATGCACGTTTATGCTAGCCCCTCTTTGTTTTGTTTCATATTTGACGGTTGACCAGTTCCATCTTGGCACGTTGAATTCACAGGTGCGGACAGGGTCGCCTATGCACCCAATTTTGGCACTTCTGTTTCATGCATGACATGCGTGTGTGGCTGTGTGCGCCTTGCGTAGTATTCATTTTTTGGGTTCGCTCATTGTGGTACAGAAAGTTCTCAGTAATAAGACGAACCCGCCAATAAGAAAGTAGCCAGCTTTGTTGGGGGGGGTACTCGATTTGATGAAAATTGCTGGCTGGTTTTTTTGAGCTACGGAAATATGAGGGTGATAAGAAATATGGGCGCTGGCGCCGTATTTCTTATTGGTGCGCCGCAGGCGGAATTTTTTAAAAAAATATCGCATTTTCATGGGTTTATCACTGAATTTTTAAGAAAATTGCTGGCTGATTGAAACATAATGCCCCACTATTCTTAGCGATTTTCATAGGACGCTGGCGCTGGCGGGGGGAACCATTTGGCGAAAATTGCTGGCTGGCCCCAAATCTCCGGTTTTCTTAACACTGGGTATTTACTGTATGTATGCGCTGTGGTATGCAGGACTGTGGCTTCTGCGTCGTTCAAGCAAGATGGTGCGTTCTCTTTCATGTGTTGTTCACACCATTCTTTCTTTGCGCTTACTTTTTGTGCTTAATATGTACACGCCCGTTGCCTGCTCGATGCACGACTTGGTGCGTTGTGTTTTCTGTCCGGGAATGTGGTGCATCAGTGTGTAGGATTGTGCTTTCAGCGCAGGCTCGTGGTGCAATCTTGCCTGCTCGATGTATCATTTGATGCGTTGTGTTTTCTACGCAGGATTGTGCTTTGCAGGTTTAGGCTGCACGGCATGGCTGGAGTCTAGGCAGTCGGAAGGAATTTTGCTTACTAGAGGTGAGAAGCCTAGTGTGCCATGTGCTTGGAATCCACCTTTTGTAAGATTCTGTTCAGCGTGTGTCATTTCTTTCTAGCCTGGTAGCCAGCTCGATGCATAATGCGGTGCCTGCCCGTTTTGCCTGCTCGATGCCTGACTCGATACGTTGTGTTTGGCATGGCTGGAGGCTCGGCTGTTCGTTGGGAATCTGTTCAGCAGAGGTGAGAAGTTTAAGGTGCCTTTACTGTTGTTTGCGAGGAAGATAGATACGCTGTCCGGCTAAGCTTCCTAAGCATGAAACTGATAATCCCATAAACAGTGTCTGGCCGGAGCTTTATGCTCTCGGAAACCCAGACAGTAACAATGACTGTACTACTGTACTGTACTACTGTACAGTACAGTGCTAGGATGTCACGGACACGAAACGGAAGCAGGGTCAGGCTAGGGGCCAGTCAGAGCCCATAATAACTAAGCCTAAACCCGAAGTCCAGCACACCACCCGTGGGTGTGACTACCTAGCAAGGCAGGTACAGTATATACAGCCACGTGACAATAAACAAACACCTAACATTCACTTCGGTGGAAACCGATCACTTCTAGCTGGGTGCCGGGGTCTTGACCCGGTCATCCCACTACTGGGCTAAAGCTAATCAAGCTACCAGGATGAATTGTAAGAAACTCAGCCACTTTGAGGCTGGTCAGCAGAGCCGAGTTCAGCGGTTGGGATGTCAATACAGAAGAGTCCCGAAGTGAATTGCAAGCTGTCTGTTGTAAATCGAGCACCACCAGACCCAAGTGGGTAAGGTGGATCCGTAGCCGAAAGTAAAGCAACTGAAGAAGTCAGACAAGTAAGATCCCATGGTGGTTTGAACTTTGAAGAAAGAGATTGAAGAACTCGATTGTCAGGCGGCCAATCACGGATGTCCAGAGAGCCAAGTGGCGGATCCGGAGCAAAGAGATCTCCAGTGGACCGATGGACGGTGACTCCGGGCTCAACCAGGCCCCTGTCACCACCGCCCACGGCAACCAGAGACGCCGTAGCACTGGCCAACAGAGAACAGCAGAGGACCGAAGACATCATCGCACATCGGAGAAAGCTCGGCGGAGCCCGCGGACGGTACACCGAAGCTGCTGGTGGCGATGCTCCCCTGTCAGAGTCATGGTCAATAGCGCCGAAGGAGTCAAAGGCCACTGGCTGCCCGCCGTCAGAGCCATCGTCAGAGCCTTGGTCGTTGTCAGAGCCTTCAGAGCCAATGTCAGAAGTCTCAATCGTCATGCCAGCAAACAGCGGAGCCGGTGCAGTGTCGCCAAGCTGGAGCGATGGGACAGAACCGGGCAAGCCGAGAGAGCCAGGCACAGCCACTGGCGGGTCATGAGCCGTAGGCACACCACCAGCCACGAGTGCAGAGGGATCCCGAACCGCAGGCGGTGGCGGAATCGAACCTCGTGCACCCGAGTGGAATGTGGCCAGAGGAAAGTGAGCCTCGCCCTCACCGTCAGCCGCCGCATCCTGAGCGGAAGCCGCTGCATCCTGAAAGTGCTTCAGAGACGTGGGCTCAGCCGGCACAAAGGAATGCGCCGACAGCTCGCACACCTCTGGGCGACCCTCCATCGTGCAGAGTGACTCGAAGGCGTGCTCATCCCCCGCGTCATAGAAACGCTGGAAACGAACAGCCAAGCAGTCAGACTCGTAGTCCTCAACTGCACCACAATAGTGGGCAGAGTGAAGACCGCCGTTGGGGCATTCAGCATGCCAGTGCTTTAAACCACTTTGTGCACACACCGCATTCTTGCAGTGGGGCACGAAGGCACCACTCTTCTTGTCAAACGAGACAAGAGGAGCGGTGCCAAGTGGTTTAACACCAGCACGATGATGCTTAGCAGCAGAGCGGGTAAGGTGCTTGCCCGCAGGCGGCGCCCCTTCCCGTTTCTGCCGCTTCAGGTCACGAATGTCTTGCTGCATGCGTTCCAGCTGCTTCTGCAGACTGGACAACGCCGCAGCTAAGTCAGACGCGCCATCGCCAAATGACAAAGCCGAAACAGGAGTGTCAGAGACTTGCAGGCCATGGCGGAATTGCTCCCGCACACGAGCCTGAATAGTCAAGAGAGACACTCCTTGCCGCTGGTCAGCCCGAGCCAAGGAATTAGCCAAGTCACGGTACAATGCCGAATTTCCGAGAGCCTTCAGAAACTGCCGTTTCACCGCGTCCTCTGGCAAGTTGTGGGAACGCTGAACGTCCCGCAACAGGCCATTGAACTCGCGGATGCCACGGTCAGGATCTTTGCTGCTGGGGATGCGGACCGCCAGCAGCAACTCAAAAGAGTCAAAGGGTTCCGAACGCTCCTGGAGCATGCGCACCACCTCAAGGGCAGCGCGCTTGCCATCTCCAGGAACGTCGGACCCAGAGGCCTCAAGCCAGTCACGGGCAGGCGAGCCAGGGCGAGCCAGGAATGTCAGAGCCGAAAGCAACAATTCATTTGCCTCATGTCTCGCCTCAACTGCCATGTCAGTCAAGTCAAATAGGGGAGCAAATGCCGCCGACTGAAGCACAAACTGTGTGTGAAGCTCATGCATTAATTGTGAAAAAATGTCCACAGCGTCGACCTCCGTTCCCGCAAAGCGCTCTGATTTGTCACCTAGAATTTTGGTGGCAACGGTTTTCGCAACCTTCCTGTCGAAATTTTCACGGGCCAGCTGCTTACACTTGTCCAAAATTTCTCTCGCAGCTGCGGTGGTTGGAGCTGGCAGCTGCGGAGTGTGCGGAGTTGCGGCGTGCTGTGCACCGACATCATCAAAAATCGTCTCCAATCTACGGACGCGTGAACGCGTCATTCTATTTGCTGTGGTAACCATTATAGAGAGACAGCGGAAGGTTGAGCTAAGCAAGGGTGGTGGTACAAAATTCTCACGGCGGCCAGATAACCCGTAGAAGCCTCAGTACAACAGATCGAGAATCACAGGTCGTGAGCGGAAAATGAGAGCGGCCAAAATGCACAACGTGTGGAGCGTCCTCGCCAGGGCCAGTGGCGCACGCTGCAAATCAACTCTCGCTGCGACGATACTGCCGTAAAATAAAAACTTTCGTCACAAACCGATCTCCTGCGCAGCGAAGGCGAGCACAACGTGTGCCGCCATCACTGCCATGTCAAAAGGCCATACCGCGAGAATGATACACCACCGCCCAAGTGGGCGCTCAACCCCTCCTACGTCCTACTTAGCCGAACATGGCAACAGCAAGGCGCTGCGCCATCATCAGAATCACCGGAAAGCCGGTGCGGCCTATAACCTGCGAGGAAGACAGATACGCTGTCCGGCTAAGCTTCCTAAGCATGAAACTGATAATCCATAAACAGTGTCTGGCCGGAGCTTTATGCTCTCGGAAACCCAGACAGTAACAATGACTGTACTACTGTACTGTACTACTGTACAGTACAGTGCTAGGATGTCACGGACACGAAACGGAAGCAGGGTCAGGCTAGGGGCTAGTCAGAGCCCATAATAACTAAGCCTAAACCCGAAGTCCAGCATTGTTTGGCTTCTTTAATGTTGTTCAATTTATGCACTCATAGACTTGCTTTTGCACGAGTACGTGTAAAGAAACGTAGTGTAGAACTTAAAATCAAGTGTGCGCCCACCACTTAAGTACAGAGTGCGTGGCATGTACATGGGCACAACTTATTGTGCTGACTGCCCCGGTGTGCATGGTTGAAGTGTACCCTGCCTAGATTCATGCTGGCATGGCAAAATTTGGCGGATATTCACTTTTTTGGTGTACGTGTCTATTGTGCAGGATCTGTTGGTTTTGCGCAGGCTTTGTAGGATTTCTGTACGAATCCGCTGGTTCGCGAGCTCTCATGCCGGTTCGCGTGGCAAATTCACAAGACAATTGGATGTTTGAAAGCTCTTCAGCCAGGATGATGTAGATAGATATCTTGTTTTTCCAAGTTGTATTATTGCCCGCCACCTTAGCATTTTATTCTGTTATCACCCTAGAATATTCTGTCATCACTTGCCACCTCTACCGATAACTAATTTATAGCATCCGATGTGTCAACTGATGGTAGCTCTAAAAAAGTAAGGATCCGGTAATTCACATTATCGCTTTTTGGCTCAATCTTCGGGTTGTGGTGCGGACAAATAAGATGTGCTGATAAGCTTATTCGGTTGATTGGGCAACTTATCAGCCTAATTAACAAGTATAGTGTTGAGACCCTATCTCACTAGGTTGATAATCAGCCAAGTCAGCACCCGATATTAGAGTTGGGTGATTACTTATTGGGGCATGGCAGGCCACATCAGCTTGCTACGTCTTGATTTAAGTAAACACCTGATTTTGTTATCGGTGGGTGACTAGGTTAATAAGTTCCTTGGTCACCCGAATAAGCTTACTATCACATCTGATGTGTTAGCATCACGTGTGGGGGAGTACACATGACTAGTGAGTACTGAGCACAGTGGTTAGTCAAGTGTCCCGTGACAGCTGATGCCCCGACAACGGGTGTCACTGTCCTAGTCCATGTTCCACCATCAAAGCCAGATGAGATCAGTAAAATATAATGGATATTTTACAATTTGAAAGCAGAAACAACAGAAGACGCAGACTAAGATACAATAATAAAATATTGTGAGTGTTTTATTATCGGAGAACTGCAAAATGTTGACGGCGGATGTGGCATCTCGGGGCGAGGGGTGACAGAGCAGGGCCCACTACCCCCCCCCCGCCCCCCCACTGTGGGGGTGAAAGTGGTATCCTCGTGACCGCCAAGAGACTGAGCGAAAAAGGGATAATGTGAATCATAGCCGGGCCTAGAATACCAATTAAGACCAAAAGTAACAAATGTATATATACATATGTATTGTTGTAACGCACCACTATGCATGATTCATATAGTGTTGGACATACTGCATTATTTATCATGTCACCCGCTATGTGCGATGCCGCGAGGGGGGGCGCCAACCTCCGGTGTGGATATCTTATATCACTGTCTAAGTGGTATATCTCAAAGGATATAGAAATACGTACTTATTTCTATACCCCTTGGTATATCTGATATCTAGCAGATTTGAGATACTACAGTAGATGTGATTACTGCGTAGCGGCGAGGGTTGCTTGGGTGGCATTAGTGACCTAATTAACCATAAACCTTAACCTGAAAAAACCTAGGTTAATGTCCAGCTTAACATCACGACCACAACCAAAAATGAATACCAATACGACATCGCATCGACAGCTCCGCTTTATTGTTTATATCCGAAGGAGAACATATGAAGTATATAACAATATATTCCTCTAAAAAGAAAGGACAAAATCGAAACAATACCAGGTTGCAGGTACGATGGATACTCTTGCATAATTGCACCCAGATATTATCCGAGCGGACTTTGCCTTAAATCGGCTCAGTCAACGTCTATGAGCTCGCAGAGCATCAGCAATAGAGAGTTAGATATGAAACAGGGGCCCTTGCCTTTCACTATCCTGACAGGTGAGCACGTCACTGCTTTGGTTTTCAAACAGCGAGTGTCTAAGCAACTTTCAACTTTCAAGGACTGAGAATCTCTCGCTAATAGGTTTCTTGGGAAGCGGGAAAACGACTGTGCTGAATCATATTCTTCACAACTCCCAAGGCGTTCGTGTTGCGGTGTTGGTACTCGCCTCCTCCGTTTTCGAAGCTCCCGAACTGGAAATGACTTCCTGAGAAAGAGGAATACGGCGCCATGCGCCACACAGCACCTCGTAGCGTCTGTTTATTGTCGCAGTGCTTTCCAAGGGAAGCTCTTCTTGAACTCTCACACGGGCCAAGGACCTTCGTGACAGGTAAACGAGTTTGGAAGTATTGACATCGACAGCCAACTCGTAAATGCTACTGTCCGCGACACATTTCCTGTAGGCAGCCTTCTCAGACCCTTCCCTCTCCAGAAGAACGCGCGGGACATCCAAAAAGGAACTTTCCTGGAGCTGACGCAGCGGCTTAGATCGAACCGAAGATCACAGGAAACCCTCTTGATTTTGATTTAATGTGGAATTCAGGATTCTATTGAGCTTGCCAACGGCTGTGTCTGCTGCACAATCAACACCGACTTGAAGGTGAGAGTTTTCGCTTGTGTTGGCGGGAGAGGGCTGAGAAGCCTCGCGGGCTTGTGGAGAGCTGCGAGTCCAGCATTCCTATTACGCATCGCTGCACATTTTGCTTTTCGACCTGGTAGGTTCTGCTTTATGACGCATCAGAAAAGACCGCGGGTTTCCTCTATACGGCACCTCGTCCTAACCGACTTCGACTATCCATGGGACTTGATGACAGTTTGCTGTCCAAAAGTTGACGTCGTCAAGAGGCGACATCGACCATATCGTACTTGAAACAAGTGGCGTGAGCGATCCGGTGAGCGTACGCCGCCTCTTCCTCAGTCTTCTCGTGTACACTTTCCTATGACGTCCACACACACACACAGCCCCTTCCCCTTCCCCGCTCCTTCACCTCCACCTTTCGCGACGTGCTTCCCCCCTGGCGATGAACACCCATCAGGTACATGCTCGCTTGCTAATGCATGGGGTGTAACGAGCAGGGGCCTATCGCCGATAGTCTTCTCCTTCCCGAGCTTCGCTCCCACGTGTGGCTGCACTCCATTGTTACGGTAGGCCGTGAACCCCCTGCTTTTTACATCCTGGCTGCCCGCACTGCACCAGCGCCTCACAGCTTCTTATCCCCCCATCACCCTCATGTCACCGGGATTTCCCTGCTTCTTATACTCTGGCCACCCTCACTTTGCCAGCGTCCAGCTGGTTCACATACCCGGACCGCACTAATGTTAGGCACACAGTGACACACTCGGAGTGGCGCGCAGGTAGTAGATGGCGAAGCGTTCTCACCAGATTGCTACGGCTCGACAGCGGCACGGAACCAGGTCGGTTTGTGCCACACCCTCACCGCTCGGCCACAGGAGACCGCGCTTCACGGCGTTTGCTCGCACTGCCTGCTTGCTTGATAGGTCGTGGCTGGAAGGAACTTCCTCCGACGTACTCGGGGGGCCGGCCTTCAAGCGGAGTTGGTCGTGGTGCCATGTCGGGGGAGTGGGACACAGCTTGCCATGGCGGACCTGGCGCTGTTGAACAAGTCGGACCTTGTGGAGTACCGCGAGCTCGCGCCTCTGCGCCAGCAGGTGCAACCCCTCTCATCTGCCGCCTTGCTGCGCTGTTTGGTGCATCCAGCAGCGCTCCACACTTGTGCTGTGCCATTCCAGCATACACCGTGCCGGGGAGCCACACGCTCACCCCTGCTTGGCCGCAGATGAGGTGTCTGCTTGGAGTGCGTGCTGCGTGCAGAGGGCAGCCTGCTGCGGAAGCGAGGCGACTATGAGGCAAGGTGGGAGATGCGTGGGGGGCTGCAGATGAGCGCCATTATGGTCAAGGAGGGAGTCGTCCTCACGTGTAAACAAGGCCGCTTTGCTCTCGAGGTCTCGCTCCGGTCCCCTGACAGATGCCCGTTGCCATGTGTGGCCCCCCTTGTACCCCGACAGATGAGCCACGTGCTGTGTTGCGGTGCTCGCCAATTGGCCGCCCTCCTCCACTTGCTGGCTCCTCTCACGTGAAAGCCTCGTCCTCGAGTCATTGGAGCCTGCTTCGGACTCGTGGGAGCCTGACTTGGAGCCGCTTCGGACTCGTGGTCTGCTTCGGACTCGCGGGAGCCTGCTTCGCCTCGTGACTTCGGACTCGTGGGAGCCTGCTTCGGACGCGTCGGAGCCTGCTTCGACTCGGGGGACGCATGGGAGCCTGCTTCGGACTCGGGGGAGCCTGCTTCGGACTTGGGGGAGCCTGCTTCGGACTGTGGAGCCTGTGGGGCGTGTGTGACAAGGGCTACATGACGCCCCGGGCTCCCTCCGCAGGTGCTCTTCGACATCAATCCATCGAACGTCGAGCAGCCGAGTCTCGGAGCCACGGTCAGCTCCTCGGTGAGCTTCGATGCTTAATTCGCAACCCGCGCTTACCGTGGCACCCGCGTGCGCCTCCCAACCGGAAGCGGTGTGGACACTTTGTCGCATGCGCCTCCGACGTAGGTGCATGGATGGTGCTTGCAGAGTGTGACTGGGATGGATTTCGCTTTTGAGAGGTGGGACCGAGCTTCGGGACGGTCAGGAGATCTCCCTCAGCTGCATGGAATGCTGTGAGCACCATGCTGGTGGCCAGTGCGGCGGCCGCGCAAGGATGGCGCCGCGTGAGATACAGTGCGGGCTCGTAGATGACACCGCGGCGGACGCTCAGGGCGCAGCAGCAAGTGAGACCCCTGCCCGTCTCGCATGCATGCCACAGATAACTACCCTCCCGCCCAAATTATCCCAGCACACCTTTCCTTCCAGGTATACGAGGGCGAAGCTGTCCCGCATGCAGACTCGTGCCAGCAGAGACATTCTGTGCTCCTTCTCACCTGGCGTCGCCATACATGTGTGAGCACGGAGAAGACTTCTGCCGGGCTTACATTGGTGACGTGGCGTCGCCATACATGTGTGAGCACGGAGAAGACTTCTGGCGGGCTTACATTGGTGACGTGGCGAACTTGCGCCAAGCGTGCAATGGCATGATGCCGTGCCTTGCGAGTGATGACACCGGAGTACCGTCACCTCGATTACAGCCGCACAGCGCAAGGATTCTTCGACAGCACGACTGCGCGGGAAGCTGACCCACTCAAATAAATAGGACATAATCACGACCGCACGCATTCCGCAGCCTCTCTTGAAGAGATGGGAATCGCAGGCTGACCTAACCGAGGTTCCGGTGTCAGACAGCAACTGCATGAAGAAGCGCGGTCGGTTCGCCACACCTCATGGGACTTCCGTCTACTGGGAATGTTGGGGGTGCAGATATCGATTACGAGCCTACCGCAAGTGAAAGAGGGCATCTCCATCAAGACCGGCTTCAGTCATGGAGTTATACCAGCACCTCACCGCTCGTGTTGGCCAGGTTGCAGCCGGCCATGAGGGATCTGCCCCGTGAAGGCTTGCTACGTGTCAAGGTGTGAACCTCGCATTGGCCCATGAAGGCTTGCTACGTGTCAAGGTGTGAACCTCGCATTGGCCCATGAAGGCTTGCTACGTGTCAAGGTGTGAACCTCGCATTGGCCCATGAAGGCTTGCTACGTGTCAAGGTGTAAAACTCGCATTGGCCCATGAAGGCTTGCTACGTGTCAAGGTGTGAACCCCGCATTGGCCCATGCCGGCTTGCTACGTGTCAAGGTGTGAACCTCGCATTGGCCCATGAAGGCTTTGCTACGTGTCAAGGTGTGAACCTCGCATTGGCCCATGAAGGCTTGAAGTGCTTGCCCATGAAGGCTGCTACGCGGTCAAGGTGTGAACCTCTGGCCCACAAGGCTTGCTACGCGTCAAGGTGTGCTCGCATTGGCCCATGAAGGCTTGCTACGTGTCAAGGTGTAAACTCGCATTGGCCCATGAACCTCTTGCTACCTGTCAAGGTGTGAACCCGATTACCCATAAAGGCTTGCTACGTGTCAAGGTGTGAACCTCGCATTGGCCCATGAAGGCTTGCTACGTGTCAAGGTGTGAACCTCGCATTGGCCCATGAAGGCTTGCTACGTGTCAAGGTGTAAAATTCCGATCAGCTGATCACTGTCGTTGCTCATAGATCCGATCCTACCGCTCTGTTTTGAACGCAGCAGTTGCTCCCTTCTAAACACTGTGGTTTGGGCCTGAAGTTGGGATTTCTGAGGGTTTCATTAGGGTTTCTTCAGGGTTTGAGACCCTGGGAGTTGTGGTGACCCTAGATAGTCAGACTACACAAAATTGAAAGACCGAGAGTGCAGATTCCAATACCATGGCACCGGGTGCCCCTTTTACCCTTCCCATCAAGCAAGTCCTGCGCGGGTGGGTGGACGAATCTGATGCAGAAGTGAGAGTGGATCTCTTTCTGTGAAGGGAGTCCGAAGGCCTGGCTGCTCTTCGAAGAGTCAGCTGCAACCTCTCGATGACTGTCTTGTCCAGCGTCCAGAAATGACGGCTCGCCGATCTGAGCCCTACAGAGTCTAAGCAAGATTCCAACTGATCGTGACGACCAATGGATGAACACCTGTGTGCGATCACAACCCTCTGTACCTGTTTCGCTGGATTGTGCCGGGATGCGTCTTCCCGTCATCCAACTTTGCCACCCAACTTAGCGAAGCAGGATACCAGCCAAGATCAGCACATCTCAACCCTTTGAGTGAGGGTTCTCAGTCTACGTATGCTGGTTCCCACTCGAGGTGCCTCTCATCTGTTTCGAGAGCTGTCTGTGTTGATCCCCAGCTTGATCTGGAAAGAGAGCCGTGGATCCGAGACACTCGGGCCGGAGCTTCTCAGCCGATTTCGGAGCTTTTCGGCTCACTTTTCCAGGGTTCTTAGCCCTCAGCCTGGTAGTCAAGGCTCGATTTTTCAGTCCCCGCAATGATTGTAATTAATCCCTGCGGTCTTAAAATCTCAATAAACGCATATCCAATCCTGGATGGACAGCTGGAGCAGCCTCAGACTGTTGCAGCTGCAATCCAAGGTGTGGCGAGCCCGTTAAGATTGTGGGCACGTGTTGTGCACTGCATTGTCTTGGGCTGCGGTGCTGTGCTTTTGTACAACGAGGTTGCGTGCAACAATTGAAGCTGTGCACGGGGGTGGGGGGGGTTCGATGCGGTGCAGGGTTTTTTGTGGATCGCGGGGGCCGAGGATCTGCGGCTGGAGTTCCAGATGAGCGGCATGCGGCGATTCTTCTTCCGCCAGCATAGCATTCCTTCCGGTGCGCCCCCTTCGGCCTCGGCCTCGTCCCAATGTATCTCCCAGTCTGCCAGGGTGGTAGGCCTGGCTGCATTCGCACTGTCATAGATGTGGCGGCGCGCAATCCATAGCCACCTTTCCCTGCCCTGGTCACGGCAACCTTTCCCTGCCCTGGTCACGGCAACCCCTGCCCCTCACGGGTCACGGCAACCTTTCCCTGCCCTCGTGCCCTTCCTGCCCTCATCACAACCTTTCCCTGCCCTCGTCACGGCAACCTTTCCCTGCCCTCGTCACGGCAACCTTTCCCTGCCCTCGTCACCGCATCCTTTCCCTGCCCTCGTCACGGCAGCACCTTTCCCTGCCCTCGTCACGGCAACCTTTCCCTGCCCTCGTCACGGCAACCTTCCCTGCCCTCATCACGGCAACCTTTCCCTGCCCCGTCACCGCATCCTTTCCCTGCCCTCGTCACGGCAACCTGCCATCCTTCCCTGCCCTCGCTGCCTCGTCACGGCACCTTTCCCTGCCCTCGTCACGGCAACCTTTCCCTGCCCTCGTTGAGTTGAGCCGTGAAAGACGGAAACGACTCCAACTCGTTGAGCTGAGCCGTGAAACCCAGGCGCGACTCCCACACATTGATTAGAGCCGCGGCATACAGACGCGAGCACATACGGGAGTCTGCTCGAGTAGTGGAGGTTGTCCAAACTTCAACCGTGCATTCGTTTCTCTAGGAGATGTTGAGAGAATGTCCGGACCGGAGGCGCCAGAGTTCATCCCTGCCTGGTGTATGATCGGGAGTCTGCGGATGTTCCCGCTGACAGCTGTCTGATGCGGGAGAGACGGTGGTGTTACTTTGCAGGATGCCGCCCGAAGAGCGAAATTGTTTTCATTGGGCGAGGTCTCGACGACGTAGATCTCCAGGTCAGTCGGACCTCAGCTCAACCCTCAGCGCGGTGTGCACACATGGTGATTGCGTCCCATGAACAGTGTACACGTGGCATGTGAGCACAGCCTCACAGTGTGCACGCGACTGCTTCCCGGTATATCCTCGTGTCACAGTCTATTCAATGTGGGGCGTATGAGCAGCATGCGCACACAGTGTACAGTGTGGACGCGGCCTCCTCCTAGGACAGCGGCGCGTCGCGGTCCCGTCAATGTGGGGCCGGTGGTTCTGGGGAGTGAGAACTGGGGATGGGGTATGGCGTAAAGAGGCAGCGAGCATGTGTGCGGGGAGGAGAGTTCACCTCTAGGCTATCAGTGACGATGAGACAGCTGGGAGTGAGGTGCGTGTGGAAAACAGTCGATGATGGAGGCATGCAGCGTGGCCTCCGGCTGCAGCCTGATGAGCGCGCCGCCGGTGCCCCATCGCGAAGAATTGGACGAGGCTTGTTGGACGCGCAGGGACGCCTTCCTGCGGCATCTGCGATCCGATGAGGTGCCCCACACCCACCAGCTGGCCCTCAAAAAGGGGTGGCAGAATGCATGCGAGTAGACTTTGACAAAGGTAGAAGTTTAAGTACACCGCCGCTTGTGGCAGCCGGTAATCATGCACTGCCACGTGTCTGAAAGAGGTGGACGCTCGATAGCCACGTGTCTGAAAGAGGTGGACGCTCGATAGCCACGTGTCTGAAAGAGGTGGACGCTCGATAGCCACGTGTCTGAAAGAGATGGACGCTCGATGGCCACGTGTCTTGATTGCCGCATGTCTACAATACTCCAGCCGAATGATACGTATGGTTGGCGAATGATAAATGTAGTAGGCAAAATATACATGTGGTAGGGGAATGATAAGTGTGATAGGCGAATGAGTGATTGGTTAAATATGTCGAGGGAGAGAAGGGGGGCGGGAGGGCGAACATGGACAGCGTTTCCAAGAGCACACAAGCCAGCGAACAGGAATACCAGGCACTTGGGTGCTATTCAGGGTGGTAGGGGCGGAGGTGCACGAAATCATGGGGAACGACCTTACCAATTCGCTCCTCTCGATGATTAATCAGCGCCAGCAGGTGGACCGCGGCCCCGTGACGTGAGGGGCGCACACCGCTTGATGATATTCCGGAGCCAAGATTTTGATTGGCTACCCCGTGACGTGAGGGGTGCACACCTCCTTTTTATCCACCGGCGTCAAGAGATGGCCAGCTGCCTCATGACACACATTTATCTTCACAACTGCAGCAGCTGTGTCATCTTTCCCTGAAATGCTGATTAAACTATCACCCCTTTTATTTTTGCAAGCAAGGCATACTGACTTCAAGAATTGACGCAACATTTTCCTTTCACAAATTAATGCCGTGGCGCAAGCTCGTCCCCGGCAGTCAGCGCGGCTGCGAGCACGTTGTTCCGAGATGCATCCATGGCTGGTGAGAGGATTCGGATTGCTCAAAGGGAAGATTTGGCAACCGGTCAGCCCCCGGTGGATCTTGAAAGCCACATGCCATGTGATCAGGTGTTTCTGACGCACCTTGAGGAGGATGGTCACTACCTTCTACGATACGACACGGCAGATGAGCACTGCGTCGCTGAAGTATGGTCTGAGGTGACACCACACCTGCTGCTCGTTCCCATCCTGCATATATTCATCGAGGAAGGATATAGGCCTGCTGACACCATCGGATATGGGTGAATTTGGATGCAGATTTCGTGGTGCGTGGAAGATCTCTTAACAAAGGTTTACATGACTTACTTTTGTTGTTAGCTGCACGCTTAGCCAGCTATGCACAGTGCTCGGAAAGAAGTGTTGTAAGAGTGAAGGGGGAATCAATGAAGACCGCAAGTTGAGCACTTCGCTCCATGACCCGCTGCGAATGGCTAATCGACACATATTTATTCACAATGAGAAGGCGTCACTGACTCTGGAGATTAATTGTGTTTAAATGATGTTTAAGCATGCTGAGCAAATCTAACACTAGTGTGGGTATTCCGAAGAAAACATCGCGCTGCCATCCACCTGTTAGGGGAAGCAGCAAATCAATACTCTGTCGAGTGGCTTATTAGAGTTTTCTCCAAATGATAAGGAGGCGATGCGAAGTTGACCCTGTCACTCTAATTTACGTCATGCAACACACACACACATAAGGGGTCCCATTCTTCACTAGTGAGCTCCGGAGAATCCGGATGCGATGAGTGTCCCGAAGTGTGTGCTGAATCCTTTGATTCCCGGCGTGGGTGCATAATCCAGTCTCCTGTGGCTTAGGGGTGCCAAAGGAGTCGCAAGGATAAGCATACACACACACACGTACCCGCACACCCACATGCATTGCATACCGTGTCTACATGATCGATTTAAATCGACGCAAAAAAGTATTTGATTAAGGAGGTGGGTCCGCCAAATTCGTTTATTTAATTGAATTTAATTCTGCGTGTTTTCAGACGAGGTCGGTTCGGGGATTGCTTAATTCATGGACTTTGTTTATTTGTTTGCACTATTAAGGGATACCCAAACTTTTGAGGGAAAAAACTCAAAGCCCTAGTGCTAGTGTCCCAAGCTTGGAGCACGCGATCAAAGAAATTCTACAAGGGGAGACTTAACTTGCGTTCCTTATTCGAATGCCCTTTCCGAGAAAGGTTATATGGTCGTGCGATCCACTTGTGTACACGTCGCAGTTTACTAGTGCACCTACGGTTGTTCCTTTCACTAGTTTGGAATAAACACCACAACCATGAGACGCATGTAAAGCACACTTAAAGCTCTGTGTAACTTGAGCATTTCTTTTAGAAGTGTGGTTCTTACTGTGGCCAAACTGTATACCTCAGGGCTCGAGGCCTTCAAGTTCTCTGTGCGCTCTAGGTATGTCACACCCGTTAAGAACGTATTCCACCCTAAAGGAACTCGCTTACGTGTTGCATTTCCACGTTGTGATAGAAAGTCAAATAAGTCATCCTCATCATAATCTTCTTCTTCATGTTCATATACATCTTCTAACTGCTTGCCCGGGCTAGTGAAGTCAAAGCCGTCAGCAGGCTCAACCAGCATGGTTGTTTGCTCTGTCTACGCTACAACTCGCGTCTAAAACATGGTGTAGCATGTATGCATGCATGTTAAAAAAGAAACTTATTCCGAGAATGTGACACGAAACCCGTTATTCCGAGATCTGTACGAAATTATTCCGAAATAAACAGCCTTCATGCTAGGAGTGCCCACGTTTGGGAACTACATTAGCAAGTGGGCCATGCTCAGAGACTAGCATCATAGCCTGGTCCTGAGTGACCACAATAGGGCACATCTAGGACTGACTGCTGATGTGTGCCGTCTTATCTGCAGCCTCCGCCCGGTATGAGGCAGGGCTGCAGTGAGGGTAAACCGTAACTCTTGCTTTGTGAAAGCTGTTATGGGACTTTCTGTAGCTAAGTAAAAGGGACACGCCTAACAGCTGTGCACCTCCAAATATCGCGCTTCCATTATGAGGCGGAGTAACATTTCTTTCTTTTGTCTTTAAACTTTGCTACTGAATGTCATTCGAAGTCGAACATCGATACCGCGCGCTGTTCCCGCTTCGCGTCGCGCAGGCTTCGCCCCCGCTCCGCTTGCACGCTCGTCATCCGATCATTTAAGCGGATAGCCGATCGTCATCAATCGAGGATATTTGCATGTTCGGACACGAGCAGGCCATCCCAACGCAGTGTTTTGGGGAGCGCATATTCAGCAACCTCCGCTCTGTACATGTCATCCTGCCTGGGTTCGGTTTGGTGCTGTCATCCCATCGCGTTTAAAACAATCGATATCAATATTTTTGCGATCCCGGACGTGATCGATCCCGGGAATCCAGTTTCTTACGGGATCGATCGAGTTTCGGCCTAGTTGACACGAACAATCCTGGACCGCTCGGGGTATCGGAGCGATCTCGGATCGCTCTGGATTTATGGGAAACCAGAATGAACTGAGCGAGACACTATACATGTAAGGATGCTATAGAGCTATACATGAATCTACAACATGATATATACAAAGCACACCAAGACCACAACATAATCCATGATCACAGCTGTGATTTCATGCTAGGTCTGTGACATACTGGCAGAGGTTGTTCGAAGGTGAAATGGCCCATCCGACCTAGGTCTCCGCCTGTTTCAAGCCAGATTTTCCTGGAGAGAGGCATGCAGAACCCTGGCATATGTCACATAGTTCGAAGGATAAAATAATGCGCTTGCCGCGCTCGCTCTCCACACTGAGCTGTCATTGCCATACAATATAACATAATCTATGTTTGTATCAAATATATTATTGCGCAGAGGGCGACTTCTATGCAATGTATAATCATGATGCGCTATGGATACTAGCAGCCTGACAATTATAATTGTATTTACGCTCGTTATAAAGATTCAAGAGTTGTTTGTACAAGAGCACTTTGAAGGTTTCGAAAACGCTTCAACTGAAACCAGAACGAGTTGACGCAACATTCGTGAACCCTATGGGATCAGATATTGCTTTCGGCCCGATTGAAGGGTTCACTGCTGATTACAATACCTACGTCCTCTGCATCGTTCATGCATGTTCGTCGTTTGTCCTATTGGGTTGCTCTGTCGGGGAGGGCTTGAAGCAGTGAAGTTGGCGCGGAGGTTTCAGACGGTGGAGGCGGAGGTTTCAAACGGTGGAGGCGAAGGTTTCAGATGGTGGAGGCGGAGGGGGTGCTTCAGATGGCGGAGGTGGAGGCGGGGGGTCGTTACTTTTAGTAGCATCTACCCGCAACATTGCCTCTTGCAAGCTGCTTGCCAATGGCACACCGCCCTGCGCTCCTCTTCCTGCACCTTGTCCTGGAGGAGCACCAGTGAACACCCTTGCTGGCATTGGCCGCTGCCCATCACCACGGGGTATCATCCCACCAGGCCCTATCCCCCGACCCCCGACGAAGGGGCTCGTCTGCATCAGCGTCAGCTGCTCAGGAGTCAACCGCCCCTCAAAGATGCGCTCGCCAATCAATGTTTGCAATTCGGTGATGCAGTATCTGTTCCCCAGCCATCCCCGCCACCGGTCACGTTCTGAGGGATGCTTGCCGTGCCCACCAGCTCTCCCCAATGCTACCTCCGGTCAAAGGGATCTTCTACAGCCCCGCACGGCACGCAATGTACAAATCCTTGAATGGCATATGCGCACCGTTCGGTGCTAGGGAGCCCTTTCCGGCCTTGTCCTACCCCTCTTTCCAGAGATCCTCTGTATGGATGACCGTCAGCTTTCAAACCTGAGGTCGTCCTTGCGTCACAGGGGGGCAGGCACGCAGATGGCCACGTGCACCTTACCGCAAGTGCTGGCGGCATGGGGCACTCAAAGGGCACACGGGGCTCACCCTGCGGCGGCCTCCGCCAGCTGCTGGCCGCACGTGAGCGTGCTGAACAGCGGCTCCAGGAAGTCCTCCAGGTACCTCTTGAATGGCCTGTGACATCCCTAAGCAGGTTTAGAACCTGTCGGTGCCAATTTCACAATATATCTCCATGGAAGCCCCCTCACCCCCTGTTTCCCCCCCCCCTCAGGCCCACCGAGGCGCACAATGCCGCGGGCCAGACATAAAGAAGGGTCAGGACCTCACGCGGCCAACAGGGGATCGCAGGGGGGACATCTGCGAGGCCTCAGCCGTCCTCGGCGTGACAGGGCAGCTCTGTCAGCTGCCACCAAAGCTGCATCGACCGCGAGCATACCGCGAGGCAGGACTTAAGAGGTCAGAGGAACACAACGTTTGGCTGAAACATGGATGGATGTCGAATGCGCCTGGCGATGTGCGACATGCGCTGAGCGTGCGCATGTGACACACACAAAGTGAATGCGCCTGCAGCAGAGTTCAGCCCAAAGCCGGAGGCTGGGTCTTCATGTTTGGCGCAGTGCGCCGCTGGGAAGTGGCTTATTCACAGCGGGAAGGCGCCGGACGCTGAGTCAGCAGCGCCCGCGTGAGCTCTGAGCGCAGGGCGATCGAGGGAGGGTGCACATTCATGCTGCGCCAAACATGAAGAGGGCTCCGTTCCGTAGAACGTGGACAACGAGGACGGAGGGACCGACCGCTTGCCAACGTGCTTGGCAATGGCAGGCAGCTGCTTCCAAAGAGTCTCTAGCAGGTTGTAGTAATGCTGGAAGCTCCGATGATCCACGCGGCTCACCTGCCGTCGATGCCAAGCACCCAGCCAGATCCAACACCCTCCGTTGAGCCACGCAGCTCATCTGCCGGAAGTGCTCCCGCCCAGAGCCTATTCCTCCAGCACCGAGACGTCCCTTTGTCCTGCTCTAGAGGAGAGGAAGTGGCAAAATCAACCTTCTGGATGAGAGGAAGCGGCAAAATCGATGCTCTGGATGAGAGGAGGCGACAAAATCAACGCAAGGCTGCCTTCGATCCTTGCGCCCAAGCCTCAGCGAGGAAGACCCGGACGGGCTGAGGGCTGATCGCACCTCAACGAGCTCGGGGAGGAGCTTGAGAACAGCCTCCGGAGCCACCGCGGCAAGCTCACGGAGGAGGTAGATGGCGCCGTCACTGGCCTCCCACGGCTCTTTTTCCCGGGAGAAACCGTGGTCCATGCATCCACCCCCGCGGCGCAGCTTGGGCGCAAGCGAACCGCAGCTGAACATCACCTGGTTCTCGAATCTGCGCCCGCTCCCCCTCACCCCAGCACCCGTGACCCGCCCCCTCACCCCAGCACCCATGACCACCTCCAGCACCCGTGACGCCTCCCTCACCCTAGCACCTCGTGACGCCCCCTCCCCAGCACCCGTGACCCGCCCCCTCACCCCCGTGACCCGCCCTCACCTCCCAGCACCCGTGACCCGCCCTCACCCCAGCACCCGTGACCCGCCCCCTCACCCCAGCACCCGTGACGCTCCCTCCCCTCACCCCAGCACCTGTGACCCGCCCCACCCCAGCACCCGTGACCCGCCCCTCACCCCAGCACCTGTGACCGCCCTTCCCAGCATCCGTGACGCCCCCTCACCCCAGCACCCGTGACCCGCCCTCGCCCAGCACCCGTGACGCCCTCACCCCAGCACCCGTGACGCTCCCCTCACCCCAGCACCCGTGACCCGCCCTCACCCCAGCACCCGTGACGCCCTCACCCCAGCATCCGTGACCCACCCCCTTACCTCAGCACCTGTGACGCCGCCCTCACCCCAGCACCCGTGACCCGCCCCTACCTCAGCACCCGTGACGCTCGCCCCTCACCCCAGCACCCGTGACGCCCCTCACCCCAGCACCCGTGACGCCCCCCTCACCCCAGCACCCCTGACGCTCCCCCTCGCCTGGAGCTCCTGGCCAATGGAAAATCTACCTAGCTCCCCCATCTTGCGACACAGTGGGTGGCTGCTTCAGCAATCGCGCCGGAGCTTGCTCTGGAAGAACCACATGCGCCTCACAATGTTCCGCCCGTGGACCCTTCATCATGCTCCGCTGCCAGACCCTTTTTAAGCTCTCTCTCTCTCTGTGGCAGAGACCGCATCACGCCCTCGTTCCCTGGGCCCAAATCCCGAAAGATGCCACAAGTTTGGTCCAAGCTCACAGATCCATCGGGGAACTTTGGGGGGAAATTTGGGAGGCGGAGGTGCAAATGTGGGAGGCAGGGGGCCCTACTTGCCGTCCTCTTGGCTTTGCTTCGCAACTCCGAAAGTAGTCGAGTTCTCTAAGGTCCCAAATCTACCAGACCCCACCACCCCTCTCAACCCTCCCGGCTCGCTGCATGTCCTACACCCTCCGTGCGCACGCAGTGGCAGAGGCCCTCCTCTGGCATCGATTGGGGACCCGTGCGAGAGGCCCACGCACAGAACAGCTGCGGCCTTGCCGAGGCAGGCAGGGGGGGCTGTGCATGCGCATCGATTGTGCACCGCTGCCCCGGCTCTCATCCTGTCTGCTGGAGGTGGTTAGCTGCCGCACTTCGAGGCACTCTGTGGGGCACTGGGAGGGAACCTGCTTGCTGGGCTCAGATCGACGGCCGTGAGGGATTCAAGGCGCGATGTGGGGATTGGGGCACCCTCAACTGAGCACGCCCCCCTGTCCCGGGCCGCTCCAGAGAGGGGCTCCGGGGATTGCTAATAAATAATGGGCAGGTTGCGCCTGCTGCTAGGGGGGCGTTGCTCCGCGGCATCCCCGGCTCAGGTCCATGCACGCTGCCGCTGAAAGCAGGGAGCAGCAGCGATCCGAGCGCGCCGCCGCCAACTCAGTCAACTCGGGAGGTCGGGCTTCGGAGGCATGGGGAGGGGGGTTTGGGAGTGCCACCGCTTGGAGTCGCGGGGCTGGATCAGTGCCATTGGAAGCCGCTCCTTTGCCAGCTTTGCTATCCTCGGGATTGCCTCCTCGCCATACGCCCGCGCCACGTTGGCAAGCGCAATCTGACAGGCCGGAGAGCCCCACAGCAGCACAGCCGAGCCTCAGGAGCCGCCGCCGTGACAGCGCAGCATAGACTGGGGCCGAGCTTCACTAGGCCGACGAACTGCAGCGCGGCTCCGGCGAGGAGGTGGAGGAAGGCGCGGTCTCGAGGACACGCCGCGGCATGCCCACTGCGCTGCTCTCTCACATCTTACGTGCAGCCGCTCTGTCGCAATAAGAACCCAAAGCGGCGTGTTGCTCAAGTAAACCTGATTGGCTGTCGCTCTAGCGAACCTGATTGGCTGTCGCTCTAGCGAACCTGATTGGCTGTCGCTCTAGCGAACCTGATTGGCTGTCGCTGTAGCAAACCTGATTGGCTGCCGCTCTAGCAAACCTGATTGGCTGCCGCTCTAGCAAACTGATTGGCTGCCGCTTCAGCAGTCCCGATTGGCTGCCGCTTTAGGAACCGTGTTAATTTTCAGGGCATGAAGTAAGAGATGGAAGCACTCAAGCGCAGCGGAGCTGGAGGAGCGGCATTGGCGAAGCGAGTGGAGGGACGCGCACCGCAGAGGTTTCCCGAACGGACCAGATGTTGTCCCAGAGGTGAGAGAACCACAACTCTGCTACCCCTCCCCTCCGCCCCCAAGCCCTCCCTCATGACCCCGCCAGAGGTGCAGTGAGATCAAGGTGCTGAGAGGTGAAGTGAGATCAAGGTGCTGAGAGGTGAAGTGAGATCAAGGTGCTGAGAGGTCAAGCTGAGACGTCAAGTGAGGTCAAGCTGAGAGATCAAGCTGACAGGCCAAGCTGAGAGGTCAAGTGAGATCAAGCTGAGAGGTCAAGTGAGGTCAAGCTGAGAGGTCAAGCTAAGAAGTCAAGCTGGGAGGTCAAGCTGAGAGGTCAAGTGAGGTCAAGCTGACAGGCCAAGCTGAGAGGTCAAGTCACAGCTGCTGAGAGGTGCGAGGTCTGGGGCCTTTAACGGGAGCTTGCCGTATAGCTCCTCCAGCACGCTGCGAGACTCCTCCGGAAATGCGATCACGCAGTTCCCACACGCCGAGCACGCGGCATCCCGCACCTGCCGCACGGCCCCTCACCGCCCAGTATGCAGCCCCCCCTTACATCAGCCAGGGCCCCGCTCCGGGGAGGCCTTGCCCGGTAACGGCCACAGAGCGCGGTGTGAGGCGGGCGCACCGGCCAGCTCTCATCCTTGAAGCAGTCCACCAGCGCTTTGAGCAGGGTGGGCACGTGGGGTGCCACGGCCGCACGATCAATCTTGCTCATCAGCTCCGCAATGCAAGCACACGCCGCCTCCCGCACTGCGTGATTATTCGCCTGCGACGCCTCCACGTAGTACGTCACCACCTGCCACCCACATTCCGCGCCCCCCCCGGTCAGCTGGGGCCGTGGGGCTCAGCTCACCCCCCCGCCTTCTCCTGCCCTGCACGTAGGAAAGGGGAATGAAGGAGGCAGTGGGCGGAAAGGAGGAGCCACAGGAAACTCTCGGGCCCACCTTGGACCCTTTGCACAAGGCCGGCCCCTGCTATGCCTCGCCTGACGCCCCTCGACGGGACGCCGCGACAGCCCACGGCGGCGCATGACTCTCAGGCCCGGCATGCTCGCCGCCCTCTCCGCCAGGGCTGTAGGGGCTGCCCTCCACATCCTCACCTCTGGGGCACACTTCGCGACCCACTGCCGGCCAGTGTCTCCCATGGCAGTCCTCCAGGTCTCCTGGGAGTACAGCCGCACTCCCTCCGCCACGTAGTATCTGCCGCCGCCCAGCAGGTCCCCATCCCCCTCACGCCCAACCTCTCCCCGCTGCCAAATCGGAGGTCACAGGGGTATCGCATGGGCAGGGAGCGCCACTCATAACCCTCGCTCCAGATGCGGCGGCTGCGAGGCCTCCGAGCCCAGCTCGAGGCGGGACCTCGGGTGAGGGAGCGCACGGTCACTGTCAGGCGAGGACCGTGCAGGAGTATTACCGATTGAGACACATGCGAGGCACCAGCGTCGGGAAGCACTCATCCTTGCTCTCCTCCTCCAAGCCCTCCACGAACGCCCTTGTTGCCACGGAGGACGCGTAGCGCACTTGGCTCCAGTTGTCGGAGAGCCCAGTTGCAAGCCACCCAGACAGCTGCAGCCCTCCGCGCCCCGCCCCTCCGCCGTCACACCCGAACTCGCATGACGCGCGGTGACCGAGGGCAGCCACACAGACTCGCATGCGGCGCGGTGACCGAGGGCGGCCACACAGACTCGCATGACGCGCGGTGACCGAGGGCGGCCACACAGACTCGCATGACGCGCGGTGACCGAGGGCGGCCACACAGACTCGCATGACGCGCGGTGACCGAGGGCAGCCACACAGACATCCGAGCGCATGAAACAAAACATGCAGGAACATGGCAAGGCAGCGAGACACGGAGCCACTTGGAAGAAGCCTAATTTGACCGCACCCACGCGCTGTAGGACCGGCAGCAGGATGATAGCATGACCTGTATGCACGAATCAGCGCTAACTACGCAACAACATGCATCATCGCGCGGGTCATGGAGTAAGCGTGTACTAGTGGCGTTGCACAAGTGACAGCACACATGACTGGCACACTGCATGGCAGGCAGTCGACCCCAGCCCCCCGAATAGGCAAGAGGTCTTGGCATGACTCAGAGGGAGGGGAGATCTCAACTCTGCAGCACCACGCCAGCTCAGCAGCACTACTCCGCGTCATCACGCTAGCTCAGCAGCACTACTCCGCATCATCACGCCAGCTCAGCAGCACTACTCCGCGTCATCACGCTAGCTCAGCAGCACTACTCCGCGTCATCACGCCAGCTCAGCAGCACTACCCACCGCCGAGCCACTCCAGCAGGGAAGCTCTGCGGCAGTGGGCAGCTGCTGGTCATCGAGAGTGCTCTACGGCACTGGTGGAACGCTCGGTGTTGGCTGACGTGGCAGCGGCTGGGGAGAAGGTGCACTTCCCGCCTTACCTCGGAGACTTGCGGGAGGAGGTCAGCGCCACGTAGGATGCTGCATAGGGAGCGCATCGTGAGGAAGCCCTGTGCCCCATCAGATACGTATCACTCTTGCGAGCCGAGAAGAACTCGAGTGGGCGGGGAAGTGCCTCATGTAAGGGGAAGGGGCGCATGCCTCATGTAAGGGGAAGGGGCGCATGCCCCCATAAGGGGAGGGGTGATGCCCCATGTAAGGAGGTGATGCCCATAAGGGGAGGGTATGCCCTATGTAAGGGGAGGGGTGATGCCTATGTAAGGGGAGGGGTGCATGCCTCTATGTAAGGAGGCATGCCCTCATGCCCCATGTGAGGGGAGGGGTGCATGCCTCATGTAAGGGGAGGGGTCAGCCCCACGAGGGGGAGGGCGTGCCTCACTGAAGAAGGGGCTTGCACCTCGCGCAGTGGAGGCCTCAGCCTCATAGGGGGATGGGAGGCCTCACGCCTTGCGCACGATGGTGAGTGGATCAAAGGTGGTGGCGCTTGAGGCAAGGGGGAGGCTTGCCAAGGGCCTAGGACGTAGCGGGAGGGGAAGAAGGACGGCTTCCGTACCGTTTCGCGCACGAAGCGATTCGGGTGCTGCAGCGCACGGTAGATGAGGCCCCTCTCGTGCGCCCCCAGGTGAGTCGCGATGGGCTCCCCGGTGCCCTCAATCACACACTGCAGGGCTTTAAAGGAGGTCTCGAGGCACTTCCAGCCCTCCGTGTCATGCTGAGCCTCGGACGCACCCAGGCCAAACACCCCCTTCAGACGTCTCCAAGCCCACAAAGCATCATCTTTGGTGTTCGCCATCAAAACATTATCCTAGACAACGGGCAGGGGCAGGCAAGCAGCACCCCACTTTTCTCTCAGATCTCGATACGCGGCCCGAGATGGTTGTGATTTGCTGGGTTTTGTGGATTCGTTGGTTTTTTCTTGAACTCCGATCAAGGGGGATAGGCTCGACTCACCCGCAAGTCGGTCTTCTTCAAATACTGCGGCGAGCCAGGCTCCGAATTCTCCACGTCGGAAGACTGCTCCTCTTCTTCAAGCTGCATCAAGAGTGCTGTTTTACTATAGAATAAGCTCCAGAGAAAGCGCTGCGAACTACGGGGATACAAGCACTCGCAGTTTCCGATGCAAAGGAGCACTCCTCACGGCCGGCGAGATGCTGAGCAAACAGGATCCAACCACTGAGATGTGCCAGCCTCAGGAAAGCACGCATAGCAACCTTCACATCACCGAGCGACAACTGCACTCTGGGGCTGGATAGGGTGTGGAGAGGAGCAGGGGACTGCTACCGCGCCCTCTGCGTCCTCCGCTGGCTCGCGATCAAAATGCCGCTCGAGGCTGCCAATTAAGTTCCTGTCATGGTAAAGGCTGAACAAACCTTAACCCTACGGAGTGACGCCATTTAGGTGCTATGTGATTTCCGAGAAGCGCCGAAGTATAAAAGGAGAGAGCCCAGCTTCTTGAAGCAGTTCCTTGGATTCGCCGAGTTCGATCGAACACTATCAACGGTACACAGAGCCTAAGCAGATCCAGCGGCGTTAAACCGATCTTCGTGCACGGTTACGCTGGAAAGTTGGGGATACGAAAAAGGCTGAAAACTAACGGCAAGGTGTTAGTACGGAAAGGCAGACGAGTGGGCCTCCAGTTCAGAATGTGAAAGACTGAGAAGTGGATAGGGGACGCGGGAAAGACTGCTTGCAGGTGACGCGGGAAGATAGGAGCTGATTGCACAGGTGATCAGAATAAGCTGGTTGCAGACCGGCTGGTGTGACAGGACTTACGCTTGCAGTCGTTGATACACCTCCACGCCATGTTTTTCGGCAAGGGTACGCAGAGTTTCGCCTGCAGCGAGCCTGTTGAATCGTACAACGCTGCATTGCCTCACGCATAGCTCGGACTCGGACGGTGCCGGCAACGTGACCATGTTCAAGGATGAAGGAGGCTCTCGAAGTCACACAACGCGCAAGTGCATGCTCCAAGAATAGAGTATAAATGGCGGAAACTAGTTTGTGCAGCCACTACGTTTGAATGCCAGCGCTCGGAGGTATCAGCGCTACTTCCCCGGCATTCCTCGAAGCGACGGTATTCCAGGGCTCAACATTGATCTCAACAGCACTCCGAGGAGAAAGCCTTCCACAACCAAGATTCTCACCTCACACGTGCTTCAGTATCCTCCAAGTGCTTCTCGCAGTAGGTCATGATTTTTTCTTTGAAGGAATTATTGTCGTCATATTTCAACAAAGCCTGGCGTCCGCAATTTCACTGGCGGGATCAGTAACGACAGACAGACATAAAAAAACACAAGCTTGAAAATATGCGCACCTTAGCTGACAGAAAGCCACCTTGTCTTCCCTCCCAATCACTCGCCTCGAGTAATATGAGTATTTTGGATTCAATTGCAGTGACAGCTTGGCAATCATTCACTTCTCCTGTGGTACAACAGCGGATGCCATTTGCGGAAGTTCGAACGATAAACGCAAAACAGAAAAGACGACTACTGGCTTATAGGCAACAGCAAAATTTACCAGCGGCAAGCGCATCTTGTAAGCGATACAAAGCTCTTTCTCTGATGAGGTGTTTTGGATCATCGATACCGTTCAGCATATCTGTGGACATTTTATAGTCAACGTCAGGGCACCGTTAGATGAGTGCTAGCTTCTTTTTCACTGGTATCAAATTGAATCAAATTGTATCCAAGAAGACCAGATCAATGTTTTGAATCAGCACACAGGCATACAGCTTGTTACACGTTTGTTCGGCTGGTTCATTTCATGCGTTGCGTTCGGTTGAGTAAACCCCTCGCCTGCTGCTGCTGTTCATCAGGTCTTTTGTGTTTGAAACCGAACATGCAACATCGAACATCGACATGTCCGACGTTGATATGATGATGTCGTCACATCGACATGAGATGACATTTGACATTTACATTAGAGCCCTACATTTTTACCTGAACGTGTACTGTAGACGCGTCTAGCGTAGGACGCGGCGCGGCGGACGGTCGGGTGGCATGCGATGGCAGCCCGTGGCACGCATGCGACGGTGACACGTTAGATGATGAGAAGCCGCTCTCAAACTCGATATCTTTTTGTGCAGCATAGTATTGCCGTGTCGGACATACTCCAAGGGGTCTCTTTTGCGAGTGACCGAGAACTACGTGCTCTGCCTTTCTTTCGGTATTGTAACCTGTAAATCAACATGTCTGTGGCTGTCGAACGCGTACTTCTGACGAAGGAGGGCGGTGTCAATGTACCGGCCCTCGGATGCGGATGCTGGAGCTGGGGAGATGATAAGGTACATACATACGTACATACGTTTGTGGATGTGGGTGTGGGTATGGGTATGAATATAGCTTGATGGAGGGATGAAGGCCACTTCTTCTTGTGAGTCTCCAACTGACTTCGGTGGGCGTGGCTCACACCACTCGGTATGATCTGAGGATGCTTCGGAACGTTCGGGTATATGATAGGATGGGCCAATATAGGACTTTCGGGTAAAATCAACATATACCTTCGTGTTCCAAATTTTGATCGCGGCGTCAACAGTGATGGGCCACCGATCGCTTGTAATGCTATGGTTGATGGGGCGGTTGGGCCTTCGCCTCGCAGTGGGTATGCGTGTGTGTCTGCGTGCGGAGGACTTCTGGCGCTCCTGGTGTCTCTCAGTGGGTCTGCGTACGGAGGGCTGTCGGAACAAAAGTCAGGCGGCCTTATTGAGAGTGTCTATCACTTTGCTGTTTGGCGTGTGATACAGTGTTAAGTCAGACTCAGAGGCGTCCTGCTCCCCGCAGGGCGTTTGGGGCTGGGATCATTCCGCAAAGTTTGCTGAATACGACTCCTACGACAAAACGCTCTCGGAATCTTCAGTTGAGGAGGCGTTCTTCGCGAATATTTCTGGTGGTGTCCAATTTTATGATACCGCTGAAACATATGGCAGTGGGTTGTCGGAGAAACTCGTTGGAAAGTTCGCAAGGAAATTCCTGAAGGCGAACAAAGCTTCGACTGAACCGTCCGCGGGGCGCGTTCTAATTGCTACGAAGTTCCAGCCGGGGAAATGGAAAAAGCAGAGTGTGAGAGCCGCAATGATGAAAGCTGCCCAAGATAGCTGCAAAAGGTGAAATGTAACTACTTAAGCGAACGTTTCGAGTCGCAGTATCTTTTGAACAGTATAGTTGCACGTTTCCAGTTTTTCATCGGAAGATATGCGGGACGTGACAGGCTGGGAGTTGAACAAATCGATCTTTATCAGATCCATGCCCCACTTCATCGAGATCCTCTGAGTGAGCAGGCGGAAGGCCTCGCGGACCTGGTCGACGCCGGTCTTGTTCGGGCTGTCGGTGTGTCCAACTTCAGCTTGGAGCAAATGCTCGAAATTCATGCGGCTCTCGCCACACGAGGCGTCCCACTTGCTTCAAATCAGGTGAATTCCTCCTGACATGGTACGCGCGAGTACTGTCCCCAGATGCAAGGTTTGCTTCAAAATGTGTATTTAAAACGAAACACGCTCGCCTGTCCCTTACTGTTCCTACTTTTTCTCTGTGCCTACGGCCTTGAGGCAGTGTAGGATCTCGAGTTAAAGAGGGGTCTTTCAGATGCCGAGCGAGACAGCATGTTACTTGCGGAAGTGACTCCATGGTAGAGATGCATGCTGGAAAAGTGCTCCACGCCTTTCCTCCACCTGTGCTTCTCTCCCAGAGAAGTGGATCATCGGCACACGAGGCAGCCCGAAATAATACAGAGTCGATGACCACTTCAGGTGGAGTTCAGTATACTGAGACAGCTACCTCTACAAAACGGGATGCTCGCGGAATGTAAGAGACTTGGAGTGCAGCTCTTGGCTTATTCTCCCCTCGCCATGGGGCGGCTCACTGGAAAGTATAGCAGTCAGAACGCCCCCCAAGGTGCTCGTGGCTTCAGGTGCGCTGCCTTCAGGCTTGAGGCCGGTCGAGAGCCATCTCGGCGACAAGAGATATGTCCAAGCTTACAGTTGTTGAAACTTTGAAAGTGGTATGGCTCTTACAGGAAGCCGACTGACGAGTGGCACATCCTCAGTTCTGCTCACAGAAGTTGCTGGCCCTGAGCAGGAAAACCGTTGAAACCCTTGCCATGTGTTGATATCCCTGCCCCATTGAAACGAACCCTCATGGGTATTTAGGGTGCCCCCCTGCAATATCGAAACCGGGTCAACCCGTATGGTGGTTGTTAGTGTCTCTCCTGTCCATGTTGAAAAAATGTCAACCCTCCTCATGGCTATTGGTGTTCCCAACCCGAATACTGCACATGCAACTATCCTCCACGAGGGTGTTAGTATTGCCAAGATATCTGCCATGCATGGCAACCCTCCTCATGGCTATTGGTGTTCCCAACCAGAATACTGCACATGCAACTATCCTCCACGAGGGTGTTAGTATTGCCAAGATATCTGCCATGTCAACCCTCCTCATGGCTATTGGTGTTCCCAACCAGAATACTGCACATGCAACTATCCTCCACGAGGGTGTTAGTATTGCCAAGATATCTGCCATGGTCAACCCTCCTCATGGCTATTGGTGTTCCCAACAGAATACTGCACATGCAACTATCCTCCACGAGGGTGTTAGTATTGCCAAGATATCTGCCATGTCAACCCTCCTCATGGCTATTGGTGTTCCCAACCAGAATACTGCACATGCAACTATCCTCCACGAGGGTGTTAGTATTGCCAAGATATCTGCCATGGCAACCCTCCTCATGGCTATTGGTGTTCCCAACCAGAATACTGCACATGCAACTATCCTCCACGAGGGTGTTAGTATTGCCAAGATATCTGCCATGTCAACCCTCCTCATGGCTATTGGTGTTCCCAACCAGAATACTGCACATGCAACTATCCTCCACGAGGGTGTTAGTATTGCCAAGATATCTGCCATGTCAACCCTCCTCGTGGCTATTGGTGTTCCCAACCCGAATACTGCACATGCAACTATCCTCCACGAGGGTGTTAGTATTGCCAAGATATCTGCCATGTCAACCCTCCTCATGGCTATTGGTGTTCCCAACCTTGCATACAAACCGCTCTCACCTTCATCGTGATGATGCCCCCACACACAACATCGACACCGGAATGATCCTCATCGCTGGTCTTCCTAACCCTCTCATGACTGTCAGAGTCCCGACCTCCATTTTTGAGTGCGGATCGACCCTCCCCACATCTTAACCACATAAACCCAACTTGGGGATCAATGACCTGACCCACTACATCGAAAGTGTTTCTACCGTTTTTTTTCTATATTCATACCTTCCACCTGAAAGCGAGTCCACACTCCTCGTTTCTGGTGTTAGTACCCCCAGCATCTAAAGTCTGTCGATCATCCACGCGGGTGTTGGTGAGCACATGCATTTGCACGTAAGGAAGTGGGTTGGCACTGCTTAAGGGTGTTCTGTCGTCAACCCTTCTCATCGTTGCTCTAAAACAACCTTCATAAGCATCTCCCTTGATTCCTCTCCGAGGTTATTCTATATCCAACAGTGTCTGCACTGGGTATGTACCACTTGTCTTTCACAAGGGTTCACCGCACGAAGAATCTCAGCTGCACCTGGGGTGTGCTTTTGTATCAGCAACTACCCCATGGAAGAACTTGAGCCACTCCTGGAAACTCTGGGCAAGTTAGCCCAACAATATGAGAAAACTATTTCACAGGTATTCTCGAGTGTCCTCATGTCACAGTGACGCTTGTTTGGATCAGAGCAGGTTTAAATGGAGAAGGCATACATGCACCACCTTTGTATGTTCATTTTGATATAGGATTCACTATTTGCCGGATGCTTTGTGTACAGGTTGCTTTGAATTGGGTGATAGCAAATGGCGCTTTGCCCATTCCCGGATCAAAGAATGCTACCCAAGCAAGAGATAATACAGGAGCTTTAGGTTGGGCGTTGAGAGAGGAAGATGTAACGCAACTTACCTCCTTAGGCAAAAGGGGTGGAACATCGCATTGGCAACAAGGATAAAATGCCGCCCGTTCCGCTTGAATCTTGATTTGCTCACCAATTTGAGATAAGAGAATTTGCTCTTATTCAATTGGCATTTGGAGGTGATTTCTTTTGGTGCAGTATTTTAAGTGCTCTAACCGATGGGTATACTGTCTTCACATGAAGAATTGTCCGTTCTCCTTATTTGGGAGATAGGGCCAGGTGGGCATTACTGGCAAGGTCCTCGACAATTGTAGGGATTGGACATTGCAGCTTGCCTACCTTAAGCTGTTCATCACGGCTTTGCCAGTGAGACCTGTAGATATTCAAAATCAGAACTTCAACAGACCAAATCATGTCGAAATGTACAGACATGGGGATAAGAGTGAACCACATCGGCAAGTCACATGAACGTGTTGGTTTGAGATTGAGGTTCATTCTAGGTCAATCATTCCATTTTGCCAAATATATATATATATATCTTGTGCATTGCAAATCGACGGCTTTCCTTTTTCTTGTAAACCGCAGTAAAACTATTTTGTAGCGGCCATGATTACTAGGATCGGTTTGAGTGAAATGAAGTAGATATTTGGAGGAAGTGACGCCTAGGATATCGATGTGTGCAGCGGTTGGTAGCTATGCTAATCGAATCTCAGTAGGCGATGCCGACATCATAGGAAGCTAGTCAGACGAATGTATACGCGGTGTGGACGAAAATAAAATAAAATAAAGACACCATGTAACTGGTGTGGGCTGGATTTCTAAGGGAGCCTTTCCCTTTCTACCTATTACCACTATTAAGTTGTCCGATTCAGTACTGCACAATTTTGCAAAGCAGGAAACCCGGTCAGCAGAATTGTGTTACGCCCCCCCCCTGAAGCCGACGGCTAAGGCTAGACAGTTATCCGATCCGCCGTGGCACAGTGTACTGTTCGGATGCGGTGCGGATGAGCTTTAAACAGGTAGGGACTTAGCCAGTATTCTACAATGAGGAGTCGGCTTGCAAGTGGTCTCTAGGCTGTGTGGGATCCTAGGCAGTCTGCGAGAGTCTCAACCCCGACTTCAGTTACAGGAGGGAGTTGCCCCACCCGGTTAAGGATCGAGTTCAAAGGATCTTCGGGCAAGCCGTATCCCGCGGCCCCACTATTTCACCGCATAAAACAACAGAGATTCCGCCGCTAAGAAAAAACCTTTTCAGGAAAAAGCGGCTCTATCTAGGTTGGCAGCACGTGATGCATTCTTCTTTGCTGAAGCCCTCCGATTTTCACAGTAGCCTGCTTCGATCAAGGGTAATACGCGCTGTCTGATGTGAGTGTCTCCACTAAGATGGAAAGGTTATCCATATTTAACTTTGAACAAATCTCGCGCCTCAGGGCTCAGGGAGCACGAACGCTGCTGTGCCCCTTCCTTGGGCGATGCCGCCGCTGGCTGTGACTCGGAGCGTTTGCCTGTGGCTCCCTCGTTCCACAATATGGATCTTCGAGCCTTGGGCTCGTTGCGAGTGCCCCTCTCCCCTGTGCTGTTTTTTGCGCGCTTCTGTCCAGTGGATCGAGGTGCAAGCGCTTTACCAGGCGAGGAGTTCCCAGGTGTCTGTGGCGTTTTTTATGCTTTGCCACGAGTCGCACTCCAAGGTCCGCACTGACGCTGAGGGCCTTCGTTTCAGTCGCTGCAGGAGGCGTGAGAGTATCTGTTGCCACTGGGCCCTTATCCCCTGAAAATTCTCTTGCCTTTTGTGCTACTCGAAGATTTCTGCGTCGGACTGTTTGGACGCTGGGCCCACTCCTGCGTGTGGTCCCTTTCGCGCCTGTCGTGTCTGAGCGGTCAGTGATTATACTTTCCTGTTGTGCGATGAGGACTCTGTCAGCTGTGGCAACCACTGCATGCGCCTTGATCTCCACTAGCTTGATGGTCTCGAGCAGACTTTTTGACAAAAGTTGCGCGTCAGAAAGCGATTCCACAGCACTGCAGCTAACGTAGTCGACTGAGAGCGTGGTATAGGTCCCTTTCGAGATTCTCAGCAGATGCAAGGCAGATGTCGCACTGCTTATTACCTGCCGAAGCTGTATCTCTAGACTCGCAAAAAGTGGTTCCTGAGACGGATGGGGTTTACGACCAGATTTTTGGACCATACTGAACTCTGCTCGTCGCAAGACGCGTATCAAAATACTCCCATGAAATACAGTAAGAATACCATACAAACAAAAAGTAAGCCACTCTGTATCATAAAATTACCGAGATAAAATTGACATAGAGGCGGCTGTAATTTTTTCGGGAGAGGTGCGAACGCTAGCTGACCGTTGGAAAAGTGTCTTACGTGTGGACGTGAAATATAAGCAATTTCGCATCTCTGGCACCAGATGGTTAACAGGCAGGTTTGGTAAAGTGTTCATATGTGCTCTGAAATGCCATCGATGGATTCTCAAGTACAATTCCAAAGAAACGAATGCCATGCGCCACTGTAAGTCAAAAAAAAATGAGGGAACCCCATTTTTGAAAAATTCACAACGAGTTACTCAATACCTGTCCCTTTGGCGTGCACCACGTTAAAGACTACTTCGTAATTTTGTTGGCGTGGCCTTTAGCAAAGATGTATAGACCCCTGGCATTGTTGTTTTGGAGTATTGTATAAATAAACATAAGATTATTGTCCACAACAAACGACGAAATTATATAACTAATCGAATAACCGAAAAAATTGAACACAAACAATGAGTCAAATTGATTAATTCCTGGTCCTACGAGTGTTATCAACAAACAACCGATATGTAATTATAATAAAAGAACAATTATTCTTACCAGATTTTGCCAGATTTTACAAAAACAAATCACCACTTAGAATGCTTAGTATGGTACCATTACATCATTTTGGCCAAAGTCTGAGTCATTTGAAGTGCCGAAAGGATCGGAATTGGAGGGTATTACGACATGGTGACGTTTTTGCGGGCAACAAACGCCGGCAACAAACGAACGGTGCGTACGCAA
This sequence comes from Cymbomonas tetramitiformis, assembly GCA_001247695.2. Taxonomy (NCBI): domain Eukaryota; kingdom Viridiplantae; phylum Chlorophyta; class Pyramimonadophyceae; order Pyramimonadales; family Pyramimonadaceae; genus Cymbomonas; species Cymbomonas tetramitiformis. The sequence continues at coordinate 22,724 of LGRX02026634.1, read as the reverse complement.
ATAAATAAATACCAACCGCACGATTTCCTGCACCAACAAACGAGGGGTTATACAATGAATTAAGTCGGGGCGAAAAGTGTAACGGGGCACTAGTCTATATACTCAGAAGCTGTTTTTGTTTGAACATGTAAAGGTACAATATTCTTTTTGTATGATATCCCTGGAACAGGGCCAGATTAATTAGGTGCAAACGTTAGTTACGATCTGAGTTCTGAAGACCGTACACTTCTCAAGTGCTCTACTTATCCTTGCAACTCAGGCAACACGGTCCACCGACCCGACTACCCGATGTCACATCACGATGCACCGTTCAGTTCTGGCCCGATTATATCTCGATTCATTCTCATTTCTGATTCGATGCAACATCTTCGATTATGATGTCTCATTGACGAACTATCCCGGTGACGGTCATACAGTACTGACATAATGGCATACTGTCATGTCGACATCGGGTCACATTGTCAACCCCAGACATCGGATACTCATTTTCATCGTCTCATCAATCTGAACACGAATTCGACCGTAATCCGATGATCTGATCAGGTGTCACTATGACTGTCATACGTCAATGTCATCTACCGTACTGTCGTACTGCCATGCTATCATAGTGTCATACTGTCATACCCCGGACATTTGGTACTCATTCTTCGCGTATTCTCAAGCCCAGTTTCGCTCGGTCACCGTGTAAGCTCACGATTCTCTCACGATGACTCGGCTCTGTCAATCACGCAGTGCCTCCTGGCACAACTCTCCCCCCCTTCGGAGTGATCTACCTCATGGGATTACTGTACTCCCGATAAGGAATCAATCTAAGTTCCAGTCTTTAGGTTCTCTGGTTCCTTTTTTTTGCATCAGTGGTCTACCGCTACCCGGGCACCACTTCCGTTCGCGGAGGGTGCCAGACGGAAATCTAAAGCGGGTCCTCAGTCTCGCGGAGGCGTGGATTTCGGAAAAGTTATTAAATTCAGCGTCTCGTTGCTGCGCTGAGCTGCTGACGGCTGCGCATCACATTGCGTTAGAGCTGCGAGCTCCAGTGGCACTACACCGCGGTGGGCCGCTGTCGGTAGCGCGTTGCGCTGCACCATTGCTGCAAGCCGCAGCGTCTCGCTGCTGTCCTGGCTGCGGTCGGCTGCGCATCACATTGTGTAGAGCTGCGAGCTCCAGCGGCACGACGCTGTCGGTGGTGGTCAAAGTAGCCGCGCCGGCACAGGGTATACCGACTTTGTTTCCCTTGCGCCAGCCCGTTGTGGCGGATGGGGTCCACGTTGCGCTGCATCTGGGTGACTACCCGTTGCTCATCTGCATGCGCATGAAATCGACGGGACGGTGCAGCGTGGCAATGGTGTGGGCGATGCCGTACTCGTCCAAATGCATATGGGTTTCATGTAAGGTGTCCCATACATACAGTAAGCACATGTCAGCGGAAGGAGAAGTTGCTGCATCGCCAGACGGAAGCGTGACGCATTATGATATCATTCTCGAGGGTTCTCCATAAACCAATGAGCTGGTTGCAGGAAGTCAATAATCTTCAGTCCTTGGTGCGTGATGGCGTCAGCGTGTGGGAGATCAGGTGGTCTTCCCGTGATGCCTGACTGTACTTTCCACTCCTCGCCCTCTTTATCTTGTACCGAGCGCATTCTGCGGGCGAGAATTCGCTCCACGTGGGCTTCCTTCTGGCCGTCCACCACGACCTCCTCGGGCACTGCTGGATGATCGCGGGCGACAAGGCGTACCAGGCAGTAAACCACTGGCGCTTCCCTCTCCACGATCAAACTATCCTCGCTGTCTCTGCTGGGCCACCGTGCCTGGCGTCCCGCAACTGCGACGAAATTTTCGCAGTCACTTCGTGTGCGGTGCCTACTCCCCCTGTTCGTCGCCCAGCTGTGGATTGGGCAGCTTCCAGGAACATGCCCAGCTGCGAGCCTGCGACAGCAGCCAGAATTTATGCGGTCGCGCCAGCAACTGCGCGTCAAACGCCGCTGGTAGCTGCATTGCGCCGTGGCCGCAAGCTCCAGTGTTGCTGCTGCCTTGACCTGCTGCCGGCTGCGCATCACATTGCGCTGAGGCTGCGAGCTCCAGCGGCACGACGCTGCAGTCACCCTTTTCTGAGCCACTGTCAAAAAAGCGACATTTTATTTGGATTCTGCCAAATGGCGCGTCGCTGATAACCGACGATTAAAAACTTTCCATGGTGGAGATTTCACAGATTTAATTCAAGTTTCGTCGCTGTGTACACAGTGATGCAGTTCGCAGACGACGACTGCCACGTCACGAAACGGGGCGGAATTGCTCTGAAGAACTGGAAATATCGCAGCGGTAAAATCTTGCAGTCGAAGGGTGTGCCGTTTGTTACTTATTAAGTATGGAAATCTAGGATATCGGCTGCCCGGCCCAACTTTGTTGCGCTACTGCAGGCACACCCGCTCGTGATTTTAATCACATTACATGAAGTGCAATTTTTTTCAACGTTCGTAACGAATATACATGTCGTACTCGCAAGGCGAATACCTTTCTTTTGAGCTCTTGATCGACCCCATCCGCAACCGCATTAGCTTCGTTTGCAGTCGCGACTGCAAGCTAAGTCGATGCGGTTCAAGATAGGATCGACTAATTCATTGCAGCTGAGGGGCTTTCGTGCGATTTAGCGCAAGAAACTTACGGGATATACTCGTATCAATATTATGAATATATCCCGTAAGTTTCAGGGCATGCCGTCGAGTACGCTCGAAACGGTCACATCTTGACAAGAGGATAAATCTAAACCCAAAACGCCTCTTGTCAAGATGCGACTGTTTGAAGCATACTTGACGGCAGGCCCTGCAACTTCCAGGATGTATTCATGATATTGTTATGAATATATCTGCCAGGTTTCGTGAGTTGGAGTGCACGACAAGAACTCCAATTCTGCAAGGCAGTTTTGGGTTTGGGTAAATCAAAACCCAAAACGCCGCATGCCAATATGCGACTGTTTGAAGTATGCTCCAAGGCATGACCTTAGGAAACTTCCAGGATATATTCATAGTATTGTTATGAATATATCTGCCAGGTTTCGTGAGTTGGAGTGCACGACAACTCCAATTCTGCAAGGTAGTTTTGGGTTTGGGTAAATCAAAACCCAAACCCAAAACGCCGCATGCCAATAATATGCGACTGTTTGAAGTATGCTCCAAGGTATGACCTTAGGAAACTTCCAGGATATATTCATAATATTGTTATGAATATATCTGCCAGGTTTCGTGAGTTGGAGTGCACGCCAACTCCAATTCTGCAAGGTAGTTTTGGGTTTGGGTAAATCAAAACCCAAACCCAAAACGCCGCATGCCAATAATATGCGACTGTTTGAAGTATGCTCCAAGGTATGACCTGAAACTTCCAGGATATATTCATAATATTGTTATGAATATATCTGCCAGGTTTCGTGAGTTGGAGTGCACGACAACTCCAATTCTGCAAGGCAGTTTTGGGTTTGGGTAAATCAAAACCCAAACCCAAAACGCCTCATGCCAATATGCGACTGTTTGAAGTATGCTCCAAGGTATGACCTGAAACTTCCAGGATATATTCATAATATTGTTATGAATATATCTGCCAGGTTTCGTGAGTTGGGGTGCACGACAACTCCAATTCTGCAAGGCAGTTTTGGACTTGGGTAAATCAAAACCCAAACCCAAAACGCCTCATGCCAATATGCGACTGTTTGAAGTATGCTCCAAGGTATGACCTGAAACTTACGGGGTATATTCATAATATTGTTATGACTATATTTGCCAGGTTTCGTGAGTTGGGGTGCACGACAACTCCAATTCTGCAAGGCAGTTTTGGGTAAATCAAAACCCGAGCCCAAAACGCCTCATGCCAATATGCGACTGTTTGAAGTATGCTTCAAGGTATGACCTGAAACTTACGGGATATATTCATAATATTGATACGAATATATCCGGTAAGTTTCTTGCGCTAAAACGCACGAAAACCCCTCGGCTGCCGTGAATTAGTCGACCCTATCTTGAGCCGCATCGGCTTAGCTTGCAGTGGCGACTGCAAACAAATCTCGGCATTTGTGGTGTCCTCGTGCATGACAGCAGCCGGATACTTCAAAAACGCAATTCATTGCTTCTATGATTTTCACCTGGCTTGGCATCGGCGTGGACCTCGCTGAGGGTAAGTTCTTTATCCCAGAAACGAAATGGAAAAAGTTCTTGAAATTGGTTGCCGACCTGAAAGCCTCACCTGCGATTACAACTACGGACCTCGAGTGGGTGGCTGGAAAATTGGTTTCCATGTCAGTGGCAGCACCAGGTATTCTAATTGCGTGCAGAAAACTTTACGCTTTTCTGAATCAAAGGGATAACTTTTCCAGATTCGGTTTGTACCTTAATGCAAAACAGGTGGCGATCGACATTTAAAGCTTTCCTAAAACAGCTTGACCTTTTCCCGCTGGTAACAACGTCCAGATTCAGGACTCAAGCCCACTGCTCGATCCTCATGGAAGCCAACGAGGCTCTCGACGCTGTAACTATCTCTGTCAATGCGGGGAATTTTCATACCACATTCCTTCGGCATGCCGATCTCAAGAACCTTTCTTCCACGGACCAGTCGTTTCTCATTGCTACCGTCCTCTTCGACATTCCTTTAAGTAAAGTCCCGCAACGCTGGGACTTGATTCTCGACAAAAGTTTTTGGGATTGCCCAAGAGTGCTCGCGTCCAATTTGGGTACCGCAATTTGTCAGGACCTGGCAAAGAGGCTCTACACGTTCGTTTCCAAAAATAATTTAGAATTTAGAATCGTCTCGTTTGGAAGAGCACGGGATGGGTCGGTCATCATCCCCGACGAAGAATCGCACTACTCATTGCTCCCAAAGTTTTCTACCCTTCTTTCTCAAGAGTTCGGTGCTCACCATTTCGACTGTTTCGCAACAGCAGCCAACGTCCGAGGGTTCCCCAGGATGAAATTTTGCTCTAGACTCCCGGAGACCGAGGCTACTGGCATCAACGTTTTCATCCTTCCCCCTTGCGGGGCTAAACTGCTACGCTAACCCGCCGTTTGCATTAATGGGGCCTTTTCTCATGTACCTTAGAGAACAAAAGGCCACAGCCTCTGTCATTGCCCCACAGTGGGACGGGTTTCTCCCAGATGGTTTTTGGTGGACAGCCTACAACAAATGGTGTAAACAAAAGATCAGAATCGCTCGTCCCGGCGAAACCTGTTTTCAGCAAATCAAAAATGGAAGATGTGTGAATGCAGGCCCGCTCCCTTGGGCTGTCTGGATTTTTAGATTCGATTTTTCGTGAACCTTAAACCATAACTCTGTTGAAAATTTTTAACAGTTTTTCGTTTCTATCTTAATAATTCCAGTTTTCACACCTTGCCTTGAAAGTTGCCTTTTGCTTCGCCACCCTATAAGAATTTGTTCGAACCCCTCGGGGACATGGCTACTGCCCCGTGGAACAGTACTGTCACAAGTACTAAGGTTGAATCACTCTAGCGGCCATCTTATAAGGCTAGATCGGTCAGTTGACAGCTTAGAAAAATCATTTAGGACCCTATTGATTTGTTTTCGACGATACTATAGAGTAGAAATGGATTTAGACACGCTTTTATACGGCATGCTTTCAAGGGGTGCAAAGCCTGAAAATTAATTAATTCGCACAGTACTGTGACAAGTACTGAACACTAGAACCCTTGGGAGACCCTCTTCCGAGGCCTTGGAGGTCAAACCAACCACCATGTTTCGAAATTGGAAGGTATGTAAGGTATTTCGCAACTCACTTGCGTGATTGATACGGATTCGGCCCCGCACGGCGATGGCATATGAGCCACACCCGCCAGAAATCGGAAATTCGTTTTTTTCGAGGATTTGTTTTTTTGAATTGGCTCCGCGCGAACGTGTGGCATAAGCACATAAGTCATGGTATGCCGGTCGTGAAGGCTTCTAAAATTCAATATGTATGTATAGTTGGTCAGTTTAAGTGCTCATGGCCTATCCATGTGCATAAGATGCATTAAGCGTGTCATTCATATCGAAAGGTGTGGTGGCCGCTCAACGCCCAATTATACCATTTCCCCCGCGCCCGCACCCTAAGCCAAATCGGCCATAACTTCCTCGATACATGGAACCATGTGACCTATAAAGTGTTATATCACATCCATGTATCTCACATGGCATCCTAATATGAATATACGGCATCTTAAAGGCGGCAACCACCCAAATATCCAGCCAGGATCAACTACAACTCAGCTGCTAGACCCACTCACACGTTAAATTCCCAAAAAACATTTCCCCTCACATAAGGCTACACAATTAGTTTCTCGTAGTCCAAAATATCATTTTGAATCATATTTGGGCGATGTACGGCGCTAGGGTACCCGTTGCAATAATTGCGAGCATGATACTTGTGTATGCGTACGGGTACTCTGTCTGCCAGGCCCTAGCACCTCGTCCCCAACACTCAATCATGCACCTCCAATATCAGCCATGCCCAAATCAGTACGTCTCGTAGTCCGGATTATCATATTGAGTCATGCCCGTGCGATATATGGCGCTAGGGCGCCCGTTGGGGTGATTCCCAGCATGCTACTTGCGTACGCGTACACCTGTGCTGACTGTGAGGTCTTAGCGCATATCCGACACTCAACTATGCATCCCCGACAACGTATAGGCCCCGTTCGATGCTGTTTATAGTCCAAAATATCATTTTGAATCATATTTGGGCGATGTACGGCGCTAGGGTACCCGTTGCAATAATTGCGAGCATGCTACTTGTGTATGCGTACTGGTACTCTGTCTGCCAGGCCCTAGCACCTCGTCCCCAACACTCAATCATGCACCTCCAATATCAACCATGCCCAAATCAGTACGTCTCATAGTCCGGATTATCATATCGAGTCATGCCCGTGCGATATATGGCGCTCGGGCGCCCGTTGGGGTGATTCCTAGCATGCTACTTGCGTTCGCGTACACCTGTGCTGACTGTGAGGTCTTAGCGCATATCCGACACTCAACTATGCATCCCGGACAACGTATAGGCCCCGTTCGATGCTGTTTATAGTCCAAAATATCATTTTGAATCATATTTGGGCGATGTACGGCGTTTGGGCACCTGTTGGAATGAATTTTAGCATGCTACTTGTACCACGTTGGATCGCTTGGAATATATTAGGTTTTTCACATGTAGTAGGGTGGATGATATCATGCCAATTGAATCAAATCACGGTATGCCAGCGGGCCCACGAAATCACACATCATTGGTCATACTACATATCTTCAATTTGCATGATTGCGGGGCATACTTGATGCCAAAATCTCTCAGAAAAAAAATTCGAAAGAGGTGACACCATTTTTCACACAAGGCCATAACCACTATATCACATAAAGTACTACCCGAGTGACAACATGCTACCAGCGAGAGCACTGCACGTGGTCTGTCGACCAATGGGGCACAAGGTAACTCAGTTTGGGTCCCAAAGATGATATTATATGAAGGATATCATCAGTATTGAACAAGAGGGCATCGAAAAGAATTCCACCGCGTCAGTACTTGTCATAGTACTGTTTTCGAAAACAGTACTGTGACAAGTACCACGGGGCAGTAGCCAGACATGGCAGGGTGCTCGCAGGGGCCTGCTCAGGAAAGCCCCCGATTGGAATGCCATACAACGAAGAGCAGATCAGCCTCAGGAAGCCAGGGCGCGGGACGTCTACCAATCTGCGAAACTCCGTAACCTGCGGACCTTGGGGGAATTCCTCGCATCCATGATACCCCCAGAATCCCTCGATTCATGCAAACCCCAGCACGTCTTCCTTTTTCTTGTCTATTTGGAACAGTTCGGAAAAACTGTTATTCATTCGGCGACCTGTGCTCAGACCGGACGTTGCAATTGCCCGACCAGTAGACAAGCATGGAGCTCGGTCAACTCCCTCATCGGCAGATTATTCAGCTCCTTTCAGGATTTCGGGAGAAAAGAATTCGACAACCCGTGCAACGGTCGGGTTGTAAAAGTCTACGAAACCATGATCCGCAATGAACAATTGCAAGCAAGAATCACTCCGAAACAAGCATCCCCCCTGTTCAGCTTTACAATTGACCAACTGCTTGTTTTCATGAATTCCGAGGCGAGCAAAGCGGTTGCGCTCCAGGATTGGACCCAATTATTCCTCATCCTCAGGACCAAGGCACTCATCCTTATGGACCTTTATGCTCTGAAGAGACCAACGGAACTTGGTGCTACCAGGGTTGAAGGGATCATCAGGTTCCCAGATAACTCCGGCTTCCTCTTTATTAATTATCAATGGGGGGAAACCCTTCGGGCGGGAGATGCACATGTGTTCGGCATCAGAAGACTGCAGGATAAGTCCAAGTGCCCCATCTCTGCGTTGGAGAATTATGCTGGATTCAGTGACCCGTAGGTCATAACTTGCTCTGACTCCCGTTAGCTGTACCAGTACAGTAAACACTCATATTTAATGAAACAGATCGGCGCCAGCCAGCCAAATCACTAAAATCGTGACCCCCCCCGCCAGCGCCAGCGTGCTAACGAATTCGTTCATTAGAAGGAGCCCGATTCATGAGCCAGCCAGCGCCATTCGTTATCTTCCTCAGCCTCACAAACTGAAATTTTCGAGAAAACTGTGTGCTGATTTTTCGAACGTGGTAAAATGGACCCAACGAGTAGGCATCATATACATAGCTTATACGATGGTGTATACCCCGTAACACCAATGATGATTACAGCAAATTGATGTGCCTCGCTTAGCCTAATGCCATGTGTACCGCGTCAAGCTATGCCAGCGTCAATTTCTTATTTTAAGATGGCCGAAAGCATGCCAGCCAGCGAGCCTTCCTTATTTTGGACCTCTTCCTTATTTTTTTTGGGTCCAGCCAGCCAAATCACTAAAATCGTGACCCCCCCCCAAACGCTGGCTGATTCCTTAACGGTGAATTCCTTAATACTGTGTGTTTACTGTACTCCTACAGTACTAGATGACAGATACCTAGGTCACAGACCGCTTTATATTCGTTATCTCTTATAATCAGTTGACACTTGTATGAAAACTATTCAGTGACCACCCGATATATTGCGGCACAATATATCTCACAGGTTATGGGGTATCACCCCGCTTTTATCACTGCTGACTTTGCCATGATTGGCTAAGCTTTTCCGCTTGGCGGGGCGTTGGGGCCTCGCGAGGTGTTGAATTGGCAATTCTAGAGCGTGCGGCTTGCACAACGTTGCGGTGAGATCTTCGGTTGGGACTTTCGGCTTATCCCTCGGATGTCTGCGTTGGAATTTGTTTTTGACTGGGCCTGGTCAACCGTGTCGACATCTCCTTGGCTGTCAGGGATATGACCGATGACATATGTGCCATACATGTCATACCTATCATACATGTCATACCATGTCATGTCATGTCGTGTCATGTCATATGTTATAATGACATACAGTCGTCAAGTATTGTCAGTACGGTCGACTATGACATGTGCAGTCATAATATCTGTCATCCACTCACCATGCGTGACATCTGTCATCGAGAGGCTGATTACAGCATCTCGATGATGAAGCAAGACAGTTCTTGAAAAACAGACTGTTCTGAGAGGACGCGTCTTCGCTTCAAGCATGAATTGAACACCATGCGGGTATCATATGGCTAATTCGATCAGCCGATACTGTTAGTTCACCCAATGCCCTCGGGTTCACAACCCGATAGTGGCAACGCTTGAGAAGCGTGGGGGCATTGGCGTATATGAGAGAGCATTGAGCTCAAGCAGGAGATTCTGGATATCTGCTGCACTCATACCCACCAAACTCTTGCGCGTGCTATTATCGTTCAATAATAGCCGTGCCATACATATTGCTCGCATAGCGAGCCCTGACAGTGGTATTCTAAGTCCGCTCGGGCGAAGAACGAGAACTCAAGTGCAGCAGACTTGACACATATTCGTATATTGATTTGTATAGGGCGCGACAGAGTTCGCATACATACCGTCGAATATCTGCACATACACGACAGCTTTCGCTTCATACATCGTCAGCGATCAGCGGAGTTGTGCAATAAAATTATCGGCGCGACATAAATCGCATTCAGCATATACTGCGACGAGGTGTGCGCACGAGATATGTATGATGTCAATAATCGCAGGGTATGGTACGATGTGCGAAAATTAAGCGCGCATATGAAAAATAAGCGTCAGCGCACATAATCTCATCAACTGCGACAGAGATGCACATAATCTCATTATCAGCGAACGAATTGTTAGCGACAGCATCATCACGGTATGCTCACTGATGGACGCATCGCGCAACAATACTGTCAATAATAATGGATTATCATTGAACGACAGAATTAAAGATTGCGCGACAATATTGTTGAAGATTCGCATCGGACGCATAATCGATTAGTATAATGTGCGTCAGATGGACACATGCATGCAGTGAACAGTGGATGCATAAACAATTGCAGCGTGTGCGCGCAGTGCGCGATGACGTACATATGTACGGATTGAGATGTACGTGTGTGTACGAATTGCGAGGAGAAGCGCACATATGCAGAGTTGGCCGCATGAATGAAAAATAATGTGCGATCACATTGTACGATTGTTACAAATGACATACTGTATATGGTTATCAGGCGCACGACATTTTGCACAGATCAGCATGCAGATGCATCATCATTTTTGCATGCAGATGCATCATATAATACTGACGCCATACATAGTGACACTATGTACACAGACCTATAACATCATTCAGTGATTTTTGTGTGCAAGCTGCAGTATACTATACTCTTGTGCAGTGATTGTGTGCGCGACTGACAGCATACTATAATTCATCATACAGAAATCATGTGTGCACGACATAATACTGTGTTTGATGTATATGCATTCATCCAGTATTTCTTGATACACATGCACACCAGCCTAATAGCGGTTGGTATAGCAGCAATACACCCACATTACTATAACTATAATCCAGACATCATAAGATGCCAGCAGATTGTTAGACAGGAATTAGCTTAGATATCCATGACGAAGGATTTGGGATTGGATACCTATTCTCCTGTTTATGATACAATCATGCTGGAAGGCTCATCGGACCTGTCTGTGAAAATTCACTTGCATATCACCCAGAATATTACAACTGAGGTATATAATATATCATGCCATGTTTCACGATGTCCAGTGGTATACAGACTTGCATGGTTGATAAAGTTGATGTAGCTTGACTCATAATTATATACTTCAGATGTATGTAATAAATGTGTGTAACACACACACACACACACACATATAGTGTGTAGCAACAGCACACACACAAAGAGCACAACTTGTTCATTGACATATGTGGATGTGTGTGACTCAACAGTGAGTGTCACAATGATATATCTGTACATATATCACACACACACAACAACTATACTGGAAGATATATATTGACATTACACTCAATCAGTAAAGTGTAAATGATCAATGTACATATGAAAATAAAGTGTATACATTGCTTATGTACAATTAATGCATACATACCAGCCACACACACATATGACCGATGACATATGTGTCATACGTGTCATACATGTCATACATGGCATACCATGTCATGTCATGTCGTGTCATGTCATGTCATATATTATAATGACATACAGTCGTCAGTACGGTCGACTGTGACATGTACAGTCATACCATCTGTCATCCACTTAAGGTGAGTGACACCTGTCATCGAGAGGCCAGGTATTGGCATCGAGATGGCGAAGCAAGATAAGTCTTGAAGAACCGAAGTGTTCTGAGAAGACTCATCTTCGCTTCTAGCATGAATTGAACACCATGCGGGTATCACATGGCTTATTCGATCAGCCGATACTGTTGTTCACCCAATGCCCTCGGGTTCACAACCCAATTGTGGTAGCGCCTGAGAGGCGCGGGGGCATTGGCGTATATGAGGGAGCATTGAGCTCTAGCAGCACTTCTGCAGAAGCGTCTGCACTCATACCCACATATACTCTGCGCGTGCGGGGGTGCTCTCTAAGAGCTTCTAAGTCTACTTAACAATACAGGGAACCTAGTTCAAGCCTGCAAGAGATATGTATGGCTGTAAGCAAGATACATATATGTGAATCGGATCTTTCTTAAATGTCGGAGTTACAACAGCCAGGTGTGGCTGTTCAGTAACAAATTCAAAAACTGTTTCATTCAGCCTGCTCGGCTGATTTATGCCATGGTTTCCGATCTCGAACTTTCGAACATCACTCGATGTCGACTCCTGTCAGGTCCCATCATACTTCATGAGAACTCGAACAGTCACATCATAGAATCTGCCGACTAGCCCAGTTATATCATCACTGTATTCCGAGCCACTCCATATCACTCTGAATAATTATAACTGTGCTGACTTGGCAATATTGGAGGCCATACCAGCTTTCCCTCCAATTTCTCTGACTGCTGGTTTTCCCACCAAAACTCACTTTCGGGTCAGGTATTTCTGTCAGTCATTTCTGTCAGACCCCCTTGTCATCTGGTCACATAAATGCCTGTCACTGATGACTGTCATCGTACCCGTCACTCGTAGCTCTGACGCGCCATCATACTGTCTCGTGACTTACCCTAGCACAACTCTCCCCACTACATGGGAAGCGTGTAGAGGGGGACCATCCTTATTAAATACAACTGTATTCCTTAAGTACCTTCTGTATTTTGCCAGTATTTCCCAGTATTTCGGAACGCTTCCCATGTAGTGAGCACCTACGGTTATCTATGGCAGATCTGCATAAGCCGACACTACAATCAATCAGTAGAACGGTAAATGTTGCCATTATTGAATTATAGTATATATATTACTGTTTTGGATACATTCCGCGTGATCGATCAGTAGAACGTTAAATGTTGCCCATATCATATATTATATAACATATTACTGTTTTGGATACATTCCGCGTGATTTATAAGCCTATACGGCAATTGTTGCCCATATTGAATTATATTATATATATTAGTGTTTGGGATACATTTACCGTTTTTCTCTTCCGATATCTTATGGAAACCCAAATATTCAACGCTGATTGTTTTGATATTTTACCGAACATTGATAATAATTCAATTGATCTGGTTATTTTAGACTTGCCTTATAATCAAACTGCATGTAAATTTGATAACCAAATTATTGATTTAGTTCGATTATGGAAAGAACTGAAACGTATCGGTAAACCCCGAACTGCATATGTATTTTTTTGTACAACTCGGTTCGGACATAAATTAATATCCAGCAATGAAAGAATGTTCAAATATGATATTGTATGGCAGAAATCGATGAGTTCTGGATTCTATCATTGCAATCATCAACCACTCCGATCGCACGAAATGTTATACATATTCTATGATAAACTACCGACCTATAATCCACAAATGATTGACGGAATTCCTTACACAAGACAGCCTGGTCGACGCACTGAATTGTATACTGGTAACAGTCCAAGAATAGATACTATATCTAATGGGAAACGGTTTCCGAAATCTGTAATAAGTATTGCTAATGGTAATTACAAAAGTAAACACCCAACTGCCAAACCTTATGATATATTAGAATGGATTGTTAAAACTTATTCAAATGAAAATGATAATATACTGGACCCATTCATGGGCATCGGAACAACTGGCAAAGTATGCAAAGTTAATAATCGAAACTTTATTGGAATTGAAATTGATCAAAAATATTATCTAATAACTGTAATCTAATCGACAATAATACTTGACACAGGTAAGACAATATGGTTCTTCATGACGGGGGTTTGGATTTCTAACTTCCAAATAGTACCGATGCTTCCGACACACATATTTTTTACATTCATAACAAATTCTATTGCACATACGATAGCATAAACAACACTGCTCGTTTTCTTCTTCCGGTAAATACCGATAAGACTCCTGCACAATCAGACCACAAACCTGAAAGCATTCAATATCACAAAAATATTATTTAATGATTGTAATCTAATCGACATAAATCCTTAACACATTTAAGACATGTGGGTTCTGGATGAGTGGGGTTTGGATTTTGAATTTCCAAATAGTACCGATGCTTCCCACACACATATTGTTCACATTCATAACAAATTCTATTGCACATACGATAACATAAACAACACTGTTCATTTTCTTCTTCCGGTAAATACTGATAAGATTCCTGCAAAAACCAATCCTGAAAGCATTCAATATCACCAAATATTATTTAATTATTGTTTATTCTACATGAGAATTTATTCCAGTTACCAGATACCCCCTAACATGTTACAAAAACAAGGAATGCACAATGGTGTATTATCAGCATACATCCGGGAGACACATTGCCTACAAACTAATTGTCTACACTGACGACAATTTTGAACAAATGTCTCTCTTTCACAATTGTAACAGTATACAATTGGTATGTCCACATTCTCCTCAACTTCCGCCTGTTACAAGGCACAGTACATATCTAGCAAATTCCCATTTTACTCATACAAGTAAAACAAGTAGGTACCATCCCTACAGAGAGCCTACCCAAATGGGACTTGCACACCCTTTTCCCACATCTACCGCAGATTTCAACATACAGGAAATTATTACAACTGGGAATGTGACATCCAGCCACTTTGATCATTATCCTACGGCAGATATTGCACATTGCATATGTTTCAATGTAAGGTTCAACCTGCAATGTCAATAAACCCATTCTGGGTCAACTTGCTTTCTCCTACAAAGCATACAACAGAGGGAAAGACCATCTGTATCGTATTTCACTTCGTCTCTACACACAATACCGAAGGTACCATGTGATAATGCCAATGGTTTCCCAATACTGTAATCATCAATCAGCTGAACATGAGGATATCCAGGATAATAAAGCAAACTATTATATGCATTATTCCTATCATCAGTATGAGCAAACAAGGCTGTATTCATGATTTCCCATTCCCTTTCAACTTGAGGAATAAATATTGAGAAATCCTGTATTGAACACACCACAAACTAATCTAAGAATAATTCTAATACAAATGCTGATAATAGAAGAAGGCTGAATAATTACCTGCTCATCTGATTCCGAGGAATCATCACCAGAATCATCAGAACCACCATCACCATCACCATCACCATCACCATCATCATCATCACCATCATCACCATCATCAGGATCTTTAGCAGGATCCTCAGCAGGATCATTATCACCTGCAAAATACATTTACAATAATAAAACAGTAAGTATTTGTTACTTGCTAGTGGAACCTTCCTTCTCAAGATGTTCCCTAATACATTTCTCACGATATTTTTGTGATAATTTCTTTCTGGCTACAAAACTCCTGACATCACCACCAATGTTGGTACTGATATGCACGCTCTTACGTCTTGGTACACCTTCTCGGGAACGGGAATCTTTATCATTTTCAAACATGTAAGAACCTTGTGTTTTCAATAAAGCATATTCCTCACCAGTATTGTCCTCGAACCTCTTCTGCTTCTTGGCAGTTTCCTCAGAATCTGTAAATAACATTACAATAATAAAACAATAAGTATTGTTTACTTGCTAGTGGAACCTTCAAATTCCCCCTTGGCTAATAACTCTTCCCTCCAGGTTATTTCAGAAACAGCAACTTCAAAATCTGGTTTAACACGGTTCTCATATTCTCCCACATTCTTCACAGTGCGAGCTTTTGCCACTAATCCCCTATTGTTACAAGTTCCTCTCTGATGAGGAAGATAACCCCTGGACAGCTTCCTGATATCTGATCTGAGTTTCATGGGATTATTCTTGAGGGCTAAAAGCTTCTTACCCTTCTCTGCGAGCCTCTCCTGCTTCTTGGCAACTGAACGAGACACCTGTAATATCAATCAGACCAATAATATTCATTAGGAATATTTACATAATAATCCTCCTCTGGGGTAGTATACCCACAGTAAAGGGCCTGATATGCACGGTCCTCCAAGTCATACTCCCTTTCTATGCTACGTTCACTTTCTATAGAAATCAATTCTGCATCTATATCTATTCTGCCTGAATATGCTATTATACAATCTATACAGCAATCTGTGGATATGCAGAAAATACATCTCATCTTCTGACATGAAGAAATTGGACATGGGAATATCCCTTCAAATACATCACACATATTGCAGCAGGGTGCCTGAAAATGCACAAGTGTTTAATAAGAATAGTTTACAAGAAGAATGATAATTATAACAGTAATACATTACCTTAGGTGCAGGTGCAGCATCAGCATCGTCCAATTCACTCATAGGCCTCTTGCCTTTATCCTGTTATTACATAATTACCAAAATGATAAGTAATAAGTACATTGTTTCTAAGCAATGCAACCTACAAGCCAAACAAAGAATGCTGCCATAACAGCAAGCATCTCGGTGAAAACAAGGGTCTGTAATGCAGCAGCATTTTCAGACATGAACAAATCCACCTTCATATTTCCAAGGCACACGGGGTGGGTCTTCATGATTTTCTCAGAACAGCCATACCAATGGCCAATGCACTCCACAAAGAAATGGACAATGAAGAAAACCACCGTAAAAATAATGACAACAACTAAGAGCCTGATAAGGATATGCTGATCCTTGATGATCTTCTGCAACTGGGCAGCCTTGGCCTCTGGTTGCATCTTGGAAAGGTCCGAAGCCCATTTTTCAGCAATCTCCCTTTCAGACTTAGAAAAGGAAGCACCATTCCCGACTCCCTGTTTGTACTTAAAACCAGCCCCTACATTCTGGGAAAACCAGAAGACGCGTCTTCTGAACGTCTTCTGAACGTCTTCTGAACGTCTTCTGAGACGTCTTCTGGGTCCAGAAGACACCCAGAAGACGTCCAGAAGACGTCTTCTGCGCGCATTCTAATGTCTACCATCTTCTGGTTTCCAGAAGACGTGCAGAAGATCTTCCGGGAAGACGTCCAGAAGTTATCTTATGGACGTCTTCTGTATGACTTCTGTACATCTTCTGAATTCCGGAAGATGTCTTCTTGATATCTTTTAGGTGTCTTCTGTACATCTTCCAGGAAGATCTTCTGGACGTCTTCCAGAACTCAGAAGATGGTAGACATTAGAAGTCGCGTAGAAGACGTCTTCTAGATGTCTTTTGGATATCTTCTGGAACCCAGAAGACGTATAGAAGACATCTTCCGGAATCCAGAAGATGTACAGAAGTCATGCAGAAAACGTTCAGAAGATATCTTCGGGACGTCTTCTGGACGTCTTATTATATATATACATATCATTATACAGACATTAGAAGACGTCCAGAAGATGTCTTCTGGACGTCTTCTGCACATCTTCTGGGACCCAGAAGACGTCTTCCGGAATCCAGAAGATGTACAGAAGACGTCCAGAAGACATCTTCCGGACGTCTTCTGTAACTCTACCAAAAGTCAATATACGTATGCGTTCAGGTTACACGCATGCAGTTCGTTGGCAGGATGATACACATGGAACAAAGAAGAAGGTTTTTTACAAAGCTATTTATTTACATATTTACAGTTTCAATCATCAGAACCGTCTTCACTGTTACTAGCACTAGAAAGGATTTCCTTCGTCGGAGACCCCGCTTGGGAGCTGGTGGTTTCGTAGGCCCGATGCAAGTTCTCCTTGAAGATGGGGCGGAGGTGGCTGATGGGAACCACCAGGCCCCACTTTGACTTGTCCCCGAAGGGGTACGTCTTCTCCTCCATCGCAGAGAGTGAGAAGTTGGGACCCGAGGCCACCCGGCCCGGCGATCTTGTCGTTCGCCTTGAGGCCCTTGCCGTACATCTTCTCCAACCCGACAAAGGCCATTTCCATGCCATTTTGCCAGGCGGACAAGAGCAACGGGGCGTTGTCAAAGCCAACGTCGTCCTTGTCTACGGCCAAAGAGAGCACCTGGGTGCAGTCACACAAAAGTTTACGATCAGCTGCAAATGTCACTTACGTAATTAAAGAAACTAAATACATATCCAGAAGACGTGCGGAAGATACCCAGAAGACATATGTGATATCTTCTGGATATCGTGTATTCTAAGGGTTGTGCTTGCAGAACCATACCTTGATGCCAACATAGTCGCCTTTCAACCGAAGGCCGGTGACCGACTTCTTTTTCGTTGTATACGACTTCAAGCCATGGGCGGCCACATCCTTTGAATTGGGTGGGTGCGTTATCACCCCCGTGAGAAGGGGCATGTCCGCGGTCCATATCGCGGACTTCCCCTTCTCGTGGTAGAACCCCGTGGGGAGTATCTCCGGATCGTTCACCAGAGACTCACCACGCAGTACAATACCACGTGGCTACCCACCTCAAACCCCTCTTCAGCATCCTCCGCCACCGCCTTCTTCTTCCCCTTCGGGTCCTCCGCCACCGCCTTCCCCTTCGGGTCCACCGATGCCGCCTTCCCCTTCGCCTTGTTGTCCTCCGCCACCGCCTCCGCCACCTTCCTAACCTTAGAGCTGCCCGCCTTTTTTTCCAGCTCCTCGATCTGCGTCTTTGACTCCAACTCGACCTGCAAGCATGCCGCCACTGAAACAGGCATATGTTAGTATGTTATACAAGAAGACACTCAGAAGACACTCAGAAGACACTCAGAAGACACTCAGAAGACAGTCAGTCATACTTGCCTATTAGCTAAGCCCTATTAACTAAGGAAGACGTGCAGAATACTCTCAAAACGTCTCTGAGGTGTCCTGGTGACGTCTTCTTGGTGAGACAACAAAACAGGTGAAACAGAAATTAATTAAGCAAATTAACGTACCCATCTCATCCTTCGCCTCACCGTCCAAGGCGTCCAAGGCCTTGGCGGGCAGCTCGTGCAGCACCAACCCGTCGATGCTGAGCAACGCTGCCTTTTTTTCCTCGTGCGTTGGGTACTTGGTTCGGGCGTCGGTCTCAATGACCAACGCCTGAATGGCGTCCGTGTGCTTGCGGTAGTATGGGTGGGCGGTCCGGGAGGCTTGCCAAACCCACTTTCCCTTTTCGGTGCCCCTCCCCGACACACAGGTATACACCCCATACCTCCAAAATATTCTAAAATCGCAAATCATGTTCCTGAGGCGCCTGCTCACATCACGAACATCGTAGTCGTCGCTGCAGGCCAGGACTTCCTCCCTGAAGGCCGTAGCCGCAAACGCTTGGTCCGTTACGTTAAGCAGCGGGTCCAGCCGCCCGTCGCAAATCCGCTCCACCATGATGCGGGTGAAGTCCGCTTGGAAGTGGAGCCCGCCCGTCTTGGACAACTTCTTCTTGGACTCCCCGCGTTGGTTTCCCCCACCGCCTCCGCTCCCCTCCTCCCCATCCCTTGCTACGAGCCACTTGATGAAGTTTTCGTCGCTGGCGTTGCCTCCCACCGCCGCGACGAACGACTCAAACTTCTCCCGGAGGTCACCCTCCTTCACCCCGCTGGCATTCTTTCGTTTCAAGGAATTAGACATTTTGTTTTCTGAGTTCTTTAAAAAGTCAAACTGTGCTGGAAGTATCGTAAACGGGTACTTTTTAGCGCCGCAAAGATGCCTGGAAGACGGGTAGAAGGTCTTTCGCGTGTCTCTGACGCATCCCGTTCCGTACCCCGGTGATCGTACCGGTATCGAAACGACACCAACGTTCAAACAGTGCCGTCGATCAGCGAGCCCCTTTACCTATCGCGTCGGATCGGTCGAGTGAACTCTAGATGGTTTTTTACGGGAAAATCGAGGACTCTCAACGGTTTCGTACCGAGTTCGTACAGTACCGTTCGAAAAATCCAAGATAGCAGTCTGGAGCTGTCGTAGCCGAGTGGTGGGGATGACCTGTTGCCCGGTCTTCGGGCCGTGAGGCGGCGGTTCAAACTCGCCGTGGGGCTGATGCGACATGAGCCGAACGACGTGTAGTGATCGGGCGCCAATAGGAGCTAATGACGCTGGCGTCTTTAATTAATTAAGGCCCTTCAGACGCCATACCCTTTTCCGATTTGCAGTCTGGAGTTTCTATGGGGCCCAGATTTTTCCTGCCTTTGATCCACAGGTGGGAAATCGTTTTTCGCGATCACGGTGACACTGACCCCGTCGAATTTCGTGCTTGTAAGTTTTTTGGCACCCCTTCCTCATCTTTCGTCCCGTCCGATTAAGACGGGGGGGTTTATCTGGACCGCAGATTGCACTGTCCGCTGCGCGCGTGATCGACTCTTCGACCGTTGCTAGGAGCGATGGTGCTCTAAAACAAGAGCAGTTTCTTCTACCAAATTAGGCGGCCGTTTTAACTTAGTAACTTGGTACGTTTGACCCTCTCCCGAACAAACCACTTGTTTTTTTGCAATTCTACCTTCACAGTACGGTTTTGCCCAATATTGCGCACCTTATATGTTTTTTTGTTTTTTCGCGATTTTTTATAGTTTTTTTTTCAAAAAATACAAAAACACCCAAAAAACATTCGGAAGATACCCCAGATATCTTCTGTGCATCTTGTTACCCTCCAGAGATGTCTTTGAGGAAGACATGTCTTCTGGAAATCTGCAACTTGTAGAAGTTCCCGTCAACGTCTTAACACCCCTCTTCGGGGCGTCTTCCTCATTTTTTTGACGATCTTCTACGCGTCTTCTAATGTCTACCTAGGGCCTAGGTAGACATTAGAAGACGCGTAGAAGATCGTCAAAAAAATGAGGAAGACGCCCCGAAGAGGGGTGTTAAGACGTTGACGGGAACTTCTACAAGTATCAGATTTCCAGAAGACACGTCTTCCTCAAAGACATCTCTAAGACAACCGGAAGATGTACAGAAGATATCTGGGGTATCTTCCGCAAGCACAGTCAAGAAGACGTCCGGAAGATGTCAGGAAATGTCTTCCGCGTGTCTTCTGCGTGTCTTCCGCGTGTCTTCCGCGTGTCTTCCGCACCTCTTCTGGGTTCAGGAAGACATATATTCCCCGAAGGTGTTCGGAAGATGTACAGAAGGTATCTGGGGTATCTTCCGCAAGCACAGTCAAGAAGACGTCCGGAAGATGTCGGGAGATGTCTTCCGCGTGTCTTCTGAGTGACTTCTGAACGTCTTCTGAGTGTTTGTCTTCAGGATGCCCTCCGCACTACCTTGGCCAAGTGTCCTTTGTATAGGAGATAGAATGGCAAGTAAACGTGCCGCGCATCTCCAAAAGGGGGAAGCGCCCCCAAAGACCAAAATGTCGTCCTTCAAACGAGCGATGCTCACTAAACCCCCCCCCCGAATCCGCGGCGGAGGTCTTCCGTCAATCCAAGCCGGAGGTCTTGAAGGGGAAGATGGCAGCGGTGCACGATTGGTTGTCTACGGTGTCGCCATCCCGCGAGCTGGATCATGAGATGACGGCATGGCTCGGGGAATCCGTCTACATTCATGAGCATTCCCCTGCAACAAGGTGCTTGCTTGTCTCCATAACCCACATGCATCTATCATGCACATTTATGCAGTTTGGAATGCATACAACCGAAGATGTGTGGAGCATCTTCTGCGCGACTTCCGGACGTCTTCCACGTGTCTTCTATGAATTCACCATCACAATGTTTTCGCAGGGCTGAAGATCATGAGGACGCGGTTCGTATTTGCGTGCCGCGTCAAAGCAACCGGCCACCTTTCGGCTTAGCCGAGCCCACTAATGTGCTTTTCTCGGTTCAAGAGTTTTTTGGCTATGTGCAAGCAATTTCAGACTTGCATGAACCGGGCTTTAAGGAGCATACGTGGGAGGACATTTTCTCCGATCCATTGGACTTGGCCGATGATCCGGGCACGGTGCACTTTCGACAACATAAGTGGCTGCTTGAGCCTCCCATTGGCATCAACCTCCAAGGAATGGTGTTGAAGATACGGGATGCAATCGCATCGGGCGAACCATATCATCGTCCTCCGGAGCTTGTGAGTGATGGGGATAGGCGGATGAATCCGCAAAGGCTTACACCTTCACCTCCGGCCCCAATGGATGAAGTTGTGGACATGACCTATACCGAAGTCCATGAGCCCGAGGACCCTCCCCCGGAGATGCCAACACGAAGGTGCGAACTGGTTGGCACGGCATGCCCGTATCTCCATGAAAGATGTATGCCTGCACGCTCCGTCGGAAGTTGTTCCGAAGACGTCCCGAGCGTCTTCTGCGCATCTTCCGGGCTCATTCCGGTCAAGCTTATTCCCGGCGGATGCGTGTGACATGCTTGCGCAGGCGGATGAAAGGCCCCGTAGCACACCGCAACATGCCTCCCACGCCCGTCGAGTTGGCGGGTGAGGCGGGGGCGGGACGACGCGGAGAGCCAACACGAAGGTGCGAACCGGTTGGCACGGCATGCCCGTATCTCCATGAAAGATGCATGCCTGCACGCTCCGTCGGAAGTCGTTCCGAAGACGTCCCGGGCGTCTTCCGCGCATCTTCCGGGCTCATTCCGGTCAAGCTTATTCCCGGCGGATGCGTGTGACATGCTTGCGCAGGCGGATGAAAGGCCCCGTAGCACACCGCAACATGCCTCCCACGCCCGTCGACTTGGCGGGTGAGACGCAAGAAGATGACGGGGCCGCCGTTGGTATCACGTCCAACCGTGACCCCCTCCCCCCGGAGAGGCCAACACGAAAGTGCGAACCGGTTGGCACGGCATGCCCGTATCTCCATGAAAGATGTATGTCTGCACGCTCCGTCGGAAGTCGTTCCGAAGACGTCCCGAGCGTCTTCTGCGCATCTTCCGGGCTCATTCCGGTCAAGCTTATTCCCGGCGGATGCGTGTGACATGCTTGCGCAGGCGGATGAAAGGCCC